>LR812533.1:16306830-16359330 GCA_903798195.1 Danio kyathit | reverse complement strand
ATTTGTTTGCAATGTTTTGTTTTAAAGGCAACTGGAGAAAATAAACATTTATTTATTTATTTAGCTTTTTGTATGCTCTTTTTAATGTATACTTTAGGTTTTTTGTAGAATTATGCAACATTTATGACTCAGTACAAATTCAGTACGGGAAATTGAGGCAGCACAGCTATATCTGAAAAATAAATAAATAAATAAATACAATTGTGATAAGGCTGAACAGGATTTTTTTATTTTACTAGTGCAGCTCTGACTGATAAAATTAGCCCAGCCTGTGCAATTCATCTGGGTAATATACCTTTTAATGCAAGGCCTATCTATATGGACCCCATTTACCAATTAGTGTCCTAATTACATTTCACAGTAGTCCATTTTTTTTTCTGTAGCTCATAAACAGAGTGAAGGAGGAGGCATTATATTTAATCAGTCTGAGCACAATACCATTAACCACAGCGGTTACAGCCGGGCTTTGTTCACACTGCACCCAAATAAGATTTGGTTTTCAAATCTGACTGCACTTGATGAAATCAGATCCATTTGTTCAGACAGTACAGTCAATACCTGCTCTACCAAGACACATTGTTTTTTATTTATAATGTAACTGTCTGAACAACGCTATTTGCTCCAGCAGTGAGCTTTACAGTGGCCTCCCACCCAAAATCTGCCATTTTCTCCAGGACTGTGGGCTTATATATAGCATATGGCAATTGAGTAGACTATCAGGAAGTAGGGAAAAAAATGGGTGTGTATTCTGACAGAGATGTAAATAGTGTGAGCCAGATAGTCACAAACTATTTTGGAGAAAACAAACCCATCTGCTTGTCATGTTTGTTATTAAAAACTGTAATTGTTCTTAAAAATAAAAACAGTATATATATATATAGTGCATATATATATATATATATATGCACTACCTGACAAAAGTCTTGTTATCGATCCCAGTTATAAGAGCAACATATAATAATTTAACTTCTAGTTGATCATTTGGAAAAGTGGCAGAAGGTAGATTTTTCCGATGAATCACCTGTTCAACTGCATCTCAATCAACACAAATACTGCAGAAGACCTGTTGGAACCCACATAGACCCAAGATTCTCACAGAAATCAGTCAAGTTTGGTGAAAGAATAGTCATGATTTGGGGTTACATTTAGTATGGGGGCGTGCGACAGATCTGCAGAGTGGATGGCAACATCAACAGCTTGAGGTATCGAGATATTTGTGCTGCACATTACATACAAACAGGAGAAGGCAAATTCTCCAGTAGCATAGCGCTCCTTCTCATACTTCAGTCTCCACATCAAAGTTCTTGAAAGCAAAGAAGGTCAAGGTGCTACAGGATTGGCCAGTCCAGTCACCAGACATGAACATTATTGAGCATGTCTAGGGTAAGATGAAGGAGGCATTGAAGATGAATCAAAAGAATCTTTCTCCAAAGAATGCTTTCTTTGCCATTCCAGATGACTTTATTAATAAGTTATTTGAGTTAATGCAGAGATGTATCAGAATCAGAATCAGAAAGAGCTTTATTGCCAGGTATGTTCACACATACAAGGAATTTGTTTTCATGACAGAGCTTCTACAGTGCAACAGAATTAAAGACAGGACTAAAAAACAGATAATAAATATATTTTAAAAAGTAGTGAATGCAAATATACAAATTGACAAGTGTATGTACAGCTATATTTCTATACTGTATACAACATAATATATGCAGCTGTTATGTGCAAATTGGCATGTAAAGTGTGTTGTTAAATAAGTGTATATGTGTATAAAAGTGTATAGCAAGTAGTGATGTTGGTTCCACAATTACTATCATCAAGTGTTCATGAGATGGATTGCCTGAGGGAAGAAACGGTTTCTGTGTCGGGCTGTTCTGGTGCACAGTGCTCTGTAGCGTCGACCAGAAGGTAAAAGTTCAAAGAGGCAGTGTGCTGGATGTAAGCGGTGCAGAGTGATTTTGGCAGCCCTTCTGCTCACTCTGGATAAGTACAGTTCTTGGAGAGTAGGGAGGGATGTGCAAATGATTCGCTCAGCAGTCCAAACTATTCGACATAGTCTTTGGAGGTCGGATTTGGTAGCTGAGCTAAACCAGACAGTTATTGATGTGCAGATGACTGATTCAATGATGGAGGTGTAGAACTGTTTCAGCAGCTCCTTTGGGTGGTTGAACTTCCTCAGCTGACGAAGAAAGTATAGCCTCTGTTGAGCTTTTTTGACAATGGAGTCAATGTGAGTGTCCCACTTCAGGTCCTGAGAGGTGGTGGTGCCCAGGAATCTGAATGACTCCACTGCTGCCACAATGCTGTCCATGATGCTCAGTGGGGGGAGAGCAGGGGGGTTTCTCCTGAAGTCCACTATCATCTCCACTGTTGGCGTGTTCAGCTCCAGGTTGTTGTGACTGCACCAGAGAGCCAACTCCTAACCTCCTGTCTGTAAGCAGACTCATCGCTGTCCTGAATGAGGCCGATATATGTGGTGTCGTCTGCAAATTTCAGGAGCTTGACAGAGGAGTCTTTTGAAGTGCAGTCATTCATATACAGGAAGAAGAGCAGTGGGGAGAGGACACACCCCTGGGGGGCGCCAGTGCTGATTGTTCGGGTACTGGATGAGAATTTTCCCAGCTTCACCAGCTGCTGCCTGTTCGTTAGGAAGCTGTTGATCCACTGACAGACAGAGGTGGGCATGGAGAGCTGAGTTCATTTGGGCAGGAGAAGTTTTGGGATGATAGTGTTAAAAGCCGAGCTAAAGTCAACAAACAAGATCCTCACATAGGTCCCTGGTCTGTCTAGGTGTTGCAGAACATAATGCAGTCCCATATTGACTGCATCATCCACAGACCTGTTTGCTCTGTAGGCAAACAGAAGAGAGTCCAGTGAGGGTTCAGCGATGTCCTTCAGGTGGGCCAGCACCAGTTTTTCAAAAGACTTCATGACCACAGATGTCAGCGCCACCGGTCTGTAGTCATTTAGTCCTGTAAGTTTGGGTTTCTTTGGTATGGGAATGATGATGGAGCATTTGAAGCAGGAGGGCACTTCACACAGCTCCAGTGATCTGTTGAAGATCTGGGTGAAGATGGGGGTCAGTTGGTCAGCACAAGACTTTAAACAGGCTGGTGTTATAAAATCTGGGCCTGGTGCTTTTTTCCTCTTCTGTTTCCGGAAGACCTGGCGCACATCATCTTCACTGAACTGAAGTGCATGTATGGGGGAGGCGGGGGTGGTGGAGGTGATATTGGTGATGTAAACAGCAGTTCAGAGTGGGTGTGGGAGGTTTTCTCAAATCGGCAGTAAAACTCATTCAGGTCGTTTTCAAGTTGTTTGTTGTCTACAGTGCTGGGGGATGGTGTTTTGTGTGTGACGATTTTCAAACTTTTCCACACGGATGTTGAGTCGCTGGAAGAGAACTGACTCCTTAGTTTCTTAGAATAGTTCATTTTTGCGACTCTAATCTCCTTCTCCAGTGTGTATTTGGCCTGCTTATACAAGGCCCTCTTCCCATTTCTGTAAGCAGCCTCCTTGGCCTGGCGTAGCTGTCTGAGTTTAACAGTGAACCATGGTTTGTCATTGTTGTAGGTGAGTTGAGTCCTGGTAGGAATGCACACATCTTCACAAAAACTGATATAAGATGTTACAGTCTTTGTGAGCTCATCCAGATCGTTTGCAGCAGCTTCAAAGACACTCCAGTCTGTGAGATCGAAACAGGCTTGTAGATCCCGCTCTGTTTCGTTAGTCCATCTTTTCACAGATCTTAATACAGGTTTGGCTTTTTTCAGTTTCTGCCTGTAGGTTGGTATGAGATGAATCAAACAGTGGTCAGAGTGCCCCAAAGCTGCTTGTTGGACAGAGCGGTATGCATCCTTTATTGTATGATAGCAGTGATCCAATATGTTACTGTCTCTTGTGGGACATGTAACATGCTGTCTATATTTTGGCAGGTTACGGGATAGTTTTGCTTTGTTAAAATCCCAAAGAATGATTAAAACAGAGTCCGTGCGGAGGAATGTAAACACTGACGAGGATGAACGAGCAGAACTCACGCGGGCTGTAGAAAGGCTTACAGTTAATAAACAGTGCTTCTAGATCTGCACAGCACATCTTCTTTAAAACTGTTACATCTGCATGGATGCAGTCGTCCAAGCTCATGGGAGTCATGCACAATATGAATTCTTTTTCCACTGCAACATGATTTTATTTTCCATAATGTACATTATTTCTGTTAAGTGACATGGCTTTTGTTTAAGCAGACCTTACTATCCTAATTAAGGTAAAAATTTAATTAAAAACCAAGGCATGATCATATTTTATTTTGGTAAAATAAGCGAAATCTAGAGGCCTTTGCCTTTCATATGAGCCACTTTTGATACCAAATGATTAATTAGAAGTCAAGTTATTATTCGCTGTTGGATAGTCGACAACACTTTTGTCAGGCAGTGTATGTATATATTACATTACTGTATGTAAAAACCTTTGTGTATGAACAATATTTATTATTTATGCTGGGTTTCCAACGTTCTCAAGTGACTCCAGAAGTAATCCTGGCTTAAATTATGAATGAAATTCTCTACCTCTGGTGTTCACCTCTGAAGAGTTTCTTCTTTTGTTCTTTCCCTGTCTTGTGATGGATTTTGAAAAAATGGCACTTCAATAAATCTGGGTTTTCACTCAAGCAAATTCACGCTTAGTTTGTGCAAACTCTAAATTTTTGGGCTCAAGAAAGTGGGTTTTGATTTGGTTTTGATGATCTACTGTACATACTGTAACATGTGCCTTTATGTTGCCTTCTTAAACTTTGCTGCGTCAGCTGTGATTATTTCTGCCGTGTAAATGTGCTCATATTTACTATATTTCTGATAATGATATCTTGTAATCTTCAACAGAGAAGTGAATGGGGTATATGTACACAGTCTTTTAATTTTCAGTCATCCAGCCCAAGCTCTTCTGGTGAACTTAGGGGTCTTGCTTTACAAAATTGCCATGTTTAAGATCTGATTTCTTTAAAAATCAGTGATCTTCACTGTCTGATAGATGCGATATAAAGTGGTTCTCAGACTGGGGTGCGTTACCCAAACAACGACGTAACTCGCGGATGAACTATCATAGTACAATGCATCGTTTGGAAAAAGAACGATGTAGTAACGAGTGTTTCCCAAACCCCTAGTTTCTCTGTCGCAGATCCATCATTTGAACCTCTTTAGTTATAATGTAAAACACCCATAATGATCCTCTTAACGGGGTGGAGTAACTACTTCTTTAGAGAAGAACCCCATAATTTCTTTGTGCAAATTATATTGTTTTACATGCACATATATTTAAAAAAAAGTCCAATATTAATTTTTACAAATAGCCTGTGTTCCCTTTACAATTATTATTGAGAACATTACACATTCTATTCTAAAACATAAATCACTTACAAAAGCTAACACGTATTCTAATATCATATATAAATAAATAAATAATGAGGCTATTTATTAAAAAAAATTAAATTGAATATTTATTATTTATTTGGAAATGAGAAAATCATACTTTAATAATAATATTAATAATAATGATTATGATAATGATGATGATGATGATGATGATGATTATTATTATTATTATTTAGTAGGATATTGTTAATTTATTTTTATTGTTTTGAAAAATCTACTTTTACAATTTGACATGCAAACCACTGGAGAAATGTTCTAACCAACAGGCCCATGTCATATACAGTAGGCAACATTTCTTAATAAATAACCTACTATAAAATAAAAGCATTAACGTATGCTATGTTTTTTTGTTTTCACAAGCTTTGGAGCAATGACTGTAAAAAATATACTAGCTTTTGAGACGTAACATAAATTTTGCTTGGCTGTGTTCAAAATGACAACAATGTTTTCAAAGTTTACTGCGAAGGGAGCGCAACTGTAAACATGAAGATTGCTAAAACTGAACTGTAAAAATACTTTGAAAGCAAATTACAAATTAAGAGAGATGACTTTAGAACACAACCAAGAACTATGTTTCTAATTACAGCTCCAGAGGTGGAGTTGCAAGTTTGAGACGCAGTTTGTGAATGTTTGTTGGACGGACAAATTTGGGAAACGTCAAATCAATTAACTATGAACATCTGATCTTATCCTAATGTAATCTCACTGCAATTCTTAACTTCTTGATTTAGTGGCTAATTCATATTAACATGACTTGTATGATCATATTCACACATTTTAGCATGATTTACTCATCCCTAATAAGAGATAGGATTAGTGGTTGGGTTTGGGGACACGACTACTTTTAAAAATCCAACTTTTCATACAAATTAAATTGTATGAATTCAATTAAATTAGCTACTTTTCAGTTTAAGCCAATTTCTGACAATCTTATGTGGGTTGGATTTGTTTGTTTTGTTCAACCTGAAATCACTCTTTAACCCATTTTGTGCAACAGGTCTCAGGTCTAAACTCAAAATCAGAATTGAGTGTGAGTAAAATTTAGTGAACAAATTTAGGGAATTAAGTCTTTACAAAATGGTAGACAGTCAAAAAATCAACATAGGCTCATTCTGAAAATGTAGCCCTATATACATTTGTGGAGATCGTGAATTATGTATTTCTGCATTTCGTCTTTAAAACAAATGCTACGAAGTGGTATGATGCCATTCCTTTGCGCTAGCAGCTGAACGCTTACCTCTGTACGCATGGCTTTCCCACTGTTACCAGTTTGTTCAGTGGCTCGTTATGTACGTCGGCGGACTTGAGATGCAGAGAGGAGTTGACCACGACGATGGGGTTTGAACCGGAAGAACGGTTACAGAAAGGAGGAAAGACAAAAACAAAAGCCAAAAAATAAAATAAATTTTTTTTCTGGATTGCTTGTCGAAAGACTGTCAGTTTAATTTAGGGAAGTGGGTGAACACTGGTCAATCAGTGCTTTTTAAAACCCTATCAGTTTGCTTTAGGGAAGGGGGTGGGCGGGGGTAATCAGTCGGTTGGCCAGTCAGTCAGCCGACAGCGACCTCTGCTGGATTTACGCAAGAAGAGCAGGTGCGAATTGCACACGCAAGATAAATTTGAGATCTCCAAAAGCATAAACACCGGCCTCTGGTGGATTTGTGAAAACAAAAACTGCAAAAAAAAATAAATAAATGAAAAAAAAAAAAAAAACATACCTCCTACGGCCCGTATTTGGCACTCTCCAGAAATGTATATAGGGCTACGTTTACAAAATGAGCCTGAGTTGCGATATACAGTAGTGCACTATAAAAATCTACAAAGCTCATGTCTTACTACTAGAAGCTTACAGACAGAGGAAAGTTGGAGCTAAACTCGGCAGGTCTGCGGGTCTGCAGGGATGAGTTCGGACAACCGAGTTATAACGTGTACATGTGCGAGTATTCAACTGAGGACTGCACTACTGCCCCATCTTGACCCTCCATTGGGTGGTGGAAGTAAAGAATGAGCAAGGGTACCTATGAAAGCTGGTAAACTACACTCAAAAAAAATATTTTGCTGCCTGTTTAAACTACTTATTTAAAATGAGTTGAAACACGACAGTTCTTAAGTTTGTTTTTTGGAACAACTTAATAGTTTTATGTTCAATCCACTTAAATTTGTAAAAAACAATCAAGTTAACTTGCCCGTGAGATTGCATTGGGATAAGGTCAGGTTAAGTGGTTTTATAATGCTTGGTGATACAGTCACAGCCATATCACCCTGCAGTCCATGACCAGTTACTCACTGAAGCTAAGCAGGGCTGGGCCTGGTTAGTATCTGGATGGGAGACCACATGGGAAAACTAGGTTGCCATTGGAAGTGGTGTTAGTGAGGCCAGCAGTGGTCCTAATGCTCCAGTAAAGTGAAGGGGACACTATTATGTCAGTGAGCACCATCTTTCGGACCTAGGTTGTGACTCTCTGTGGTCATTAAAAATCCCATGGCACTTCTCGTAAAAAGTTGGGGTCTAACCTTGGTGTCCTGGCCAAGTTCCCTCCATCGGCCCTTGCTCATCATGGCCTCCCAATCATCCCCATCCACTGAATTGGCTGTATCACTGTCTCTTCACTCCCTCTATAGCTGGTTTTGGTGAGCGCTCTGTTGCCGCTGTCCTGTGGCTGCTGTTGCATCATCCAAGTGGAGGCTGCACACTGGTGGTGGAGTGGGGAGACCCTCCTCATGATTTTCGAAGCGCTTTGGGTATGTAGCCATACATGATAAATGCGCAAATTTAAGTGGATTGAACATAAAACAAGTCATCCCAAAAAAAAAAAACCTCAAGCATTGTGTTGATTCAGCTCATTTTAAATAAGTAGTTGGAACAAGCAGCAAAAATTATTTTGTTGAGTGTGTCTGGACATCACTAGAAGAAACTTTTGGTATGTTTTGACCAAGGTATAGGAGTGAACAACTAATCAAACCCTTTATCTACTATATCATATCTTTAATATGGTGAAAATTATGATGTTAAGTTCAATAATAAAATTTTGTCTATTATTTTTTTTCTTGTGTATTTGATTTTCTGTCATAAGGGCTTTCATCAACATGAATAATTACATGAAAAGAGGTCGTATTTTATGTTTTATTAAATAATTACTTTATTGGCTTTTGATTTTTGTGTTTTGTTTTGTCATTTTACTTTTTTTGAAAGAGAGAAGTGAAAAATAACATTATGTTTGGTTTTATTTGTGTAATAATATTGAGAGAACTATATAAAATGGCTTGCTTGTTTGTTTTTCTTTCATTTTACTTTTTGTTAGTTTTTGTCATTCACGTTTTAAACAACATCAGACAAATGTTTGTTTAGTTTATTTTTGTTTATAGTTTTACTTTTTTTTGCTATAGGCTTTGAATGTCAGTAAAACAAATACATGATACTAAGAAATATGTTGTAGTGGTTGCTTTGTGTGTTTTCAGTTTTGTACTTCTGGCTTTATTATACATGCTTTGAACATGAGTGAAGTTAATAACATATAAAAATAACATTTTATGTTCGTCTATCCATCCATCCATCCATCCATCCATCCATCCATCCATCCATCCATCCATCTATCCATCCATCGACTTCACTTTACCACCTCATTCCTCAATTCTCTGTGAATATTAAATCTTTTACATGCAACCAAATAGTCCATTAGTAATTAAAGAGGTGGCTCAGTTGGACTGAAAATCCATTGTGCAAACAACTTTAACAATCCAATTAAGCTTTAATCTAATTGTGATTGTATTGGGTGTAGTTTACACATTTTCTCCTTTGACTAAGAGAACATGTAAACACTTGATTGTATTGAGAACTAAAACTGGAAAGGTGTGCACAAGAGAGGTTTAATAGAACTGGTGAAATGACTTACAGTATGGTGCACAGAACCAACTGCTGAGTTTTGTTTGGAGAGCATAATATTTTTAAAAAGCTTTACCATCACATCATCTCCCAAAATATCTCAATATTAAAATAATAAAGAAATACGAGATTTGGCTAGTATTCACATCTAGAAATTAAATATTAATATTACTGCTATGTCAGATGTGATCTAATCAGAAAATTCAGTCATATAAATATGCTTATCATTTAGCGATTATGCAAACATTATGTCCAGATTGATCAAATCAGAATGATTTTATTTCGCCTCAAACTAAAAGTGCCCACGTAAAAATAGCCAATGTGACTGGTGCAATTACAAATGCATAAAGGTTGTAAACTTGTAAATTAAAATCCAATTCACAATTACTGTAAGTCTATACGTTTATGTGTGTGTGTGCGTGTGGTATAACAGCTGAGTCTCAGTGCTGCAGAGGTGTGGCCCAGGCTTTATAGCACTTTAATTAAATCTCCATTATTGATTCTGACTATCGGCAGTGTGCGGATGTTTGCACTTCTGTATGCCTTGGTTCTGCCCATAATGGAGGAAGAAAGAAAGTCCAGTTTAAGAGGTGTAGGGTAAAGAGCACCTTTAATCATCCACTAGGTGTTCAATTTGGTTTGACAAGGAAATATGAGAATATCCGTGTTTAACACGAGCTTCACAGCAGTTTTTTTTTTTTAACCTCTGGATGGAACATCATAGTAAGCCTGCAGGAAAACATGCCGGATCTGAATCATCACCACATCACACATTTGCTTTGTTAATCATGAGAGCATAAAGAACTTCGGTTGAAGCTTCTGAGGTCAAGCATTATTTACAGTATAATTCTCAAGTCACACTGGGTTTAGCTGAGATGCAATTATTGCAGAAATTAATTAATTAAATCATAGATGTCCCACAAGTATACTCATTAACTCCAGTGTCAATGGGTTTTTTAAGAGGGATGAACATCATTGTTTCTTTGTTCAGAGTAACATTCCCGTTTATGTTGGGTCATGGAATTTGTTGGAAGACCAACTAATAAAATTTGCTATCAATGTTTTATTTATTTGTAAATGCACAGTATGTGTATCATTGTATATATTGTTGATGTCTGAATTATTAGACCTCCCATATATTTTTCCCCAATTTCTGTTTAACGAAGAGAAGATTTTTTCAACACATATTTACACATAATAGTTTTAATAACTCATTTCTAATAACTGATTCATTTTGTCTTTGCCATGATGACAGTACATAATATTTATTAACATAAGTTTATTTTTTTTTAAATTTCAAGTTTAATTTAAAGGCTTAACTAGATTATTAGGTTAACTAGACTAGTTAGGGTAATTAGGCAAGTCAATGTATAATGATGGCTTGTTCTGTAGAAGAAAAAAAAAAAAAAAAAAAAAAAAATATATATATATATATATATATATATATATATATATATATATATATATATATATATATTAGGGGTGTAACGGTTCACAAAAATCACGGTTCTGTTCGATCTGACACGACACGACACAGTGGTGTCACGGTTCAGTATGTTTTCGATACAGCAAAAAAAGAAAAAAGCCAGATGATTTCTCTGATTGAAATCTTTTTTAATGTATTAAAACTAACATCATAAAGCATGATCTCTCTTCTTTCTTTTTTTTACTTCAAACAGTGATATAAAGCTATACTTCTGGGGGTCTCTGCTTAGCAGCAAATAAAAAAAATCCTTCTTTATACTCAAAACCAATAAGCTGCTTATAAAAATAAATGTAATATTTTAGTGGTTAAACAAATAAAAAGAAAAGAACAATTTAGTTGTTATATGGAACTCAGTTTCAATCAATTTTTAAGTAATTTTTTTATTTTCATAAAGTGTCCACCTTTTCTTTAGACAGCACAGATCTGCTTGATTTGACTGTCACCTGCCATTTCAGTGGATCTGAAAGCAGAAATTATTATCTGACTGAAATGGGCTTATGAAGGAATAATGTAACGGAGCTCTATTACATTTAACATTTTCTTAAAACGCGAAATTTCCACTACCAATTAAGGTCTCATATCCACAGCTATAAATGTACAGATCGCCTCAGTGATTTGTTTTGCCCTGTTTGAATCTGTAGAAATTGCCTGTCTGAATGCTGCGGGGATAGTTGCATGTAATGCGCGTGTCTATTTTTTGTCTAATTCCAGTTAGTGATTCCGTGATGTCAGTAGCTATGTTTCCATCCACCTATTTTTATGCGCATTTTGGAGATGCGGATAAAAAAAACGGTTGATGGAAACGACATGATACGCATAAATTTTGAAAATGCGCATAAAAATCATATGCGCATAACTGAGTAGGATAAACTTTTTATTCGATTAGAAAAGATGCGCATAAACTACGATGGAAACACTTTTATCGCACAAATTCCAGTTTGCACATTAAAAAAAAGGTCATGTGATTTTGTTATAAGAGATCATGTGATGATAAAAATGTGTGTAAATGGACAAACCAGCAGGCTGCACATTATAAACCATCTGAAATGTTGTTTTTTGTCATTCTAAAACCGAGACAGGATGAACAAACTATAACCAAACAAGGAAAACTGGGTAGGGAAGGCAGGAAACAGAAGGACGAAACGGGGTCCAAACGCCACTCCTCTCAGTCCTGAGCACATACAGAAATGCGTAAGCAAACACAACGAACTGACAAGGAAACATAGAAACGTAGCCCATATATAGACGAGATAATAAGTCTCAGCTGGCAGGTAATCAGAACAGCTGAGTCGCGTCATGACATGTGACATGACAAATACACATGGACAACCAAAACAAAACAAACTCACGTGACAAAACAGACACTCCGGATGACGCACAAACCTGCAACCGTGACAGTACCCCTCCTCCTAGGAGCACCTCCTGGTGCTCCCTGAAGAGCTAACCTGGCGATTGTAATTATCGATAAGAGAGGGATCCAATATGTCCCTAGCCGGAACCCAACTTCTCTCCTCTGAACCGTAACCTTCCCAGTCCACCAAATACTGGAATTCTCGCCCCCTCCGTCTTGAGTCCAGGATGCGTTTAACCTAATAGGTAGTCTTCCCATCTACGAGACGCGGCGGGGGGGGGGGGAACCGGCATGGGCGGATTAATGGCCGCATGAAAAACGGGCTTTAATTTGGAAACATGAAACACGGGATGTATTCTCCTGTACGTTGGAGGTAGTTTGAGGCGGACTGCCACCGGACTAATGATCTTGATGACAGTGAATGGGCCAATAAATTTAGGTGCAAGTTTATTACATACGGAGCGCAAAGGAATATTCTTGGTTGAAAGCCACACTTTTTGACCGACGACGTAAACGGGAGGCTTAGACCGGTGGCGATCGGCTTTCGCCTTGGTGTGCGCACCCACTTGGAGGAGGGTCTGTCTGGCCCTGTTTCAAGTGCGTCGACACCTCTGGACAAAGGCGTGAGCAGAGGGAGCCGCGCTTTCAGATTCCAGACTGGGAAAAACTGGTGGCTGGTAACCTAAACTACACTGAAACGGAGAAAGGCCCGTGGCAGACACTGGTAATGAATTGTGTGCGTACTCCACCCATGGGAGCTGCTGACTCCAAGAGGCGGGATTCTGGGAAACCAAACAACGTAACACACGGTCGAGATCTTGGTTGGCCCTCTCTGTTTGTCCGTTACTCTGAGGATGAAAACCAGAAGAAAGACTTACAGTGGCCCCCAATAAATGACAGAATTCTCTCCAAAATTTAGATACAAACTGAGGCCCCCTGTCAGAAACCACGTCTGTCGGGAGGCCATGAATGCGAAAGACGTGATTGATGACAGCAACTGCTGTCTCTCTGGCTGAAGGTAATTTGGGCAGAGGGATAAAATGAGTAGCCTTCGAAAACCGGTCCACAACGGTCAAAACAGCCGTATTGCCACCAGATGGCGGGAGACCTGTGACAAAATCTAGCGAAATGTGCGACCAGGGTCTCGAAGGCACTGACAGAGGCTGGAGGAGCCCAGCGGGAGGACGATTGGAAGTCTTAGAAACAGCACAAACAGAACAGGCCAAAACAAACTCACGTATGTCCCGTGCCATAGCTGGCCACCAAAATCGCTGTTTAACCAAAAATAAGGTACGACTCACCCCCGGATGACAAGCCACTTTGGAAGAGTGTCCCCATCGAATGACGTCAGACCGTATCTCCTCCGGCACAAATAAACGACTGGGTGGGCATCCGGGTGGGGGCGTTACCCCTTCTAAGGCTGTGCGAACCCTGCTCTCGATCTCCCATGTCACCGCAGAAATGCAAATTTTCTGAGGAACGATGGGTTCGAGGGACGTATTGCGCTCAGAAAAATCAAAAAGGCGGGATAACGCATCGGGTTTGATGTTTTTGGAACCCGGTCGATAAGAGATGGTAAAATCGAACCGTCCGAAAAATAATGCCCACCGAGCCTGCCTGGAGCTAAGTCGTTTGGCGGACTTGATGTATTCAAGGTTCTTATGATCGGTCCAAACGATAAAGGGAACCCCCGAACCCTCCAACCAATGACGCCACTCCTCCAAAGCGAGTTTGACAGCCAACAACTCCCTATTACCAATGTCGTAATTACGCTCTGTGGGAGATAATCGGTGTGAAAAAAACGCGCAAGGATGAATTCTGTCATCCGAGGCTGCGCGCTGGGACAGGATAGCACCCACCCCCACCTCTGACCTCCACCACAAACTGCCGGGAAGGATCAGGGGTCACCAGAATTGGGGCTGAAACAAAGCGACCCTTTAATTTTGTGAATGCTGCTTGTGCAGCACTCGACCACCTGAAAGGAGTCTTGGAGGATATTAACGACGTCAGAGGGGCGTCGAGCTGGCTGAAATTGCGAATAAAACGCTGGTAAAAATTGGCGAAGCCCAGAAATCTCTGCAGGGCCTTACGAGACTCTGGATTTGGCCAATTTACCACAGCCTGAATCTTTTCTGGATCCATGCGCACCCCCTCGACCGACACAATGTGTCCTAGGAAGGGAACAGACTGTGCATGGAACACGCATTTCTCCGCCTTGACAAAAAGCCCATTCTCTAGCAGCCTCTGAAGCACTCGCCTGACGTGTTGCACATGTTCCTGGAGAAAACGGGAAAAAATCAGAATGTCATCCAGGTAAACATAAATAAACTGATCTATCATATCTCGCAACACTTCATTAACGAGTGCTTGGAAAACTGCGGGGGCGTTGGAAAGCCCAAAGGGAAGAACACAATATTCAAAATGCCCCCTGGGGGTATTAAACGCCGTTTTCCATTCATGGCCCTCCTTGATGCGAACCAAATGATAAGCATTGCGGAGGTCTAATTTCGTGAAACAAGATGCCCCCTGTAGACGCTCGAACGCTGAAGACATCAACGGCAAAGGATAAGTATTCTTTACCGTGATGTTATTCAGCCCTCTATAATCTATACAGGGTCGAAGAGAGCCATCCTTCTTTTTCACGAAAAAAAACCCCGCCCCCGCCGGTGAAGAAGAAGGGCGGATGATCTTGGCCGCTAGAGAATCAGAAATATATTTCTCCATGGCCTCCCTCTCGGGAATGGAAAGAGAGTATAACTTGCCTTTAGGCGGAGACATACCTGGCAGTAAGTCTATAGCACAGTCATAGGGACGATGAGGAGGAAGAGAAGCAGCCCGAGACTTACTGAACACTCTCTTCAGGTCGAGGTACTCACTGGGCACGTTTGACAGGTCCATACACTCCTCCTGAAACACAGAACAAGACACAGCAGAACGAGCAGACGAAAGACAAGACTCATGACATTTCTCACTCCACGAAAATATTGTGCTGAGACCCCAATTAATATGAGGTTTATGGAGAATCAACCAAGGATGCCCTAAAACCACCGGTGTGTTAGAACAGTTTGTTAAAAAAAAATTAAATGTGTTCAACATGATTTCCAGACGTAATAAGTTTTATGGGTGTAGTGGAGTGAGTGATTGTGGGAAGAGAAAGGCCGCTGAGGTCGCGTACTGCAATGGGTTGAGAAAGAGCGATAACCGGAAGTTTAAAACTGAAAGCAAAACTAGAGTCAAGGAAATTCCCCTCTGCCCCGGAATCAATAAGAGCGTGGGTGTTTTTAGTTCCGCCTCCCTATGACAGCGTAACGGGCAGTAAAGTAGCCGCCGTAGAGGGTTTCTTCAGATTGATTTCACCCATCAGTAACCTCTTACCTACTGATTGGCGTTGTCTTTTACAGGACAAGAATTCACGCGGTGCCCCGCGCCACCACAGTAAAGGCAGAGCCCCTCATTTCTCCGTCGGCGCTTCTCCTGCACGGACAAGCGGGACCTGCCCACCTGCATAGGTTCCGGGTCATCGTCACTAGCTTCCGCCGCCATAGCCAAAACAGGAGGACTATGAACTGTACCCGCAAACCTCTCCCGCTGCGAGCGGCCAACTCTGCGACACAGCCTGGTGTCCACACGAATTGCCAGATCCACAAGCTCATCCAGAGTTCTGGGAAGATCCAGTGTATATATCTCGTCCTGCAAGCGGTCCGACAGCCCGTGCAGGAACATATCCCACTGAGCCTCCGCATTCCAACCGCATTCGGCAGCCAAAGTCCGGAATTCGATGGAGTAATCCGCCACGCTCCGATTCCCCTGACGGAGCTCTGCGAGGATACGAGCGGCCTCTCTCCCGGAAGCAGCGCGATCAAACACCTTTTTGAGCTCCTTAGAAAATAGCTCAAAGGTGGAACAGCAAGGCAGCTTTTGTTCCCAAGCTGTAGTTCCCCACAGAGCCGCTCTCCTGAAAGGAGCGTGATGGCAAAGGCGACCTTCGACTGTTCTGTGGGGAATAAAGATGGTTGCAGAGTAATATAAAGGGAACATTTTGACAGGAAAGACCGACACAAGTGAGGCTCTCCATCATAACAGGTCGGTGGAGGAAGGCGAGGCTCAACAGGGCGGCTAGCAACTTCTGGAGCTGGTGCGGATGCCTCCTGTACTGTTCCAGTAGCCAGCTGTTGAACTTGGGCGGTGAGAAGAGAAACCTGGCCGACCAGTGTCTGAATTGCCTGAACGGTGGTGGTCAATGCCTCATCCTGCCGATCCATTCTGGCGCCGCTGAGTGTCATGAACTCTGAGATCTGTGAAGCACTCGCTGGATCCATAATGCAGGTCAGTTCGTTTTGTTACGGTGGCAAGTACTCAATAAGGATCCAATAATGCAAGTGATAATGTTTATTTGACAAGGTCAAGATAAACCGAGACAGGATGAACAAACTATAACCAAACAAGGAAAACTGGGTAGGGAAGGCAGGAAACAGAAGGACGAAACGGGGTCCAAACGCCACTCCTCTCAGTCCTGAGCACATACAGAAATGCGTAAGCAAACACAACGAACTGACAAGGAAACATAGAAACGTAGCCCATATATAGACGAGATAATAAGTCTCAGCTAGGAGGTAATCAGAACAGCTGAGTCGCGTCATGACATGTGACATGACAAATACACATGGACAACCAAAACAAAACAAACTCACGTGACAAAACAGACACTCCGGATGACGCACAAACCTGCAACCATGACAAAAACGCCTTACCATTTCAGTATTAGTTTTATTATATTATTAATGACATCCAGAATCAAGAGCATCTGTGCTTCGCGTCTGACACCTTCAAACGCCACCGCGCGTTCACTGCGTGTCAGGATTGCCTTCCGAGGCGCAAGTCATTTATTAGATGAAGAAAAAATTGACACAGCTTCTCCTACTGCAGCAAATTCAGTTTTACTGTTAATATTTGTCACCAGTTAATCAGGAAGTGACGGTTTTGTTCGTTTTGACTCGTTGGATGGAACTCGCACGTCTTTTATGCGATAATCCAACAACATAGTGTTTTTTTCATCCACCACTCTCTTGCCATTACCCTTATAACTTACAGGGAAACCAAAGTGCTCCCAAATGCCAGACCCGCTGTTGGTTATAGGAGGATTACATTAATGTAGCTAGTGCAGCGTATGCCTGACTGGAGTAGTGTTTGGAGGTGGGTGGGGAAGCTGCATGTTGCCTGTCACGTCCAGGGTCACGTCATTTGGGATGCCTTGTTAAACGTTGTTGCACTGAAAACATTATATTCTGTAAAATTATTCTCTTTTATCTTTTTAGAAATTTGTCTGAATCGTTCGGTTTGTAATGCGTACTGAACCGAAAGCCTCTCACCGAACGGTTCAATACGAACACGCGTATCGTTACACCCTTAATATATATATATATATATATATATATGTAACGATATATATATATATTAAGGGTGTAACGATACGCGTATTCGTATTGAACCGTTTGGTACGAGGCTTTCGGTTCGGTACGCATACGAACCGAACGATTCAGACTAATATCTAAAAAGATAAAAGAGAATAAGTGTGAAGAATATAATGTTTTCAGTGCAACAATGCTCAACAAGGCATCCCATGACCTGACAGCCAACATCTGCCTTCCCCGCCCACCTCCAAACACTACTCTATTCAGGCACACACTGCACTCAGTGTCGGAGTAAGCTGAACTGGCGCTCAAACTGAAAGTTATGCCGCTTTCAATCCGAAAAAGCCGTCGGAGCTGGGTGTTGAGATGATGCGGGGTTTGTCGCGGACAAAAGCGAAGACCGAGGGGCGCTGAGATGATGCAGGGTTTGTTGCGGACGAAAGGGTGGGAACGCGCCGCGGACTGACTGCACTACAGCTAGCAAAAGGGCTAGTAACATTAATGTAATCCTCCTATAACCAGCAGCGGGTCTGGCGTTTGGGAGCACTTTGGTTTCCCTGTAGACCTTAATGCTTAATCGGTAATGGAAATTTCGGGTTTTATAAAAATGTTAAATGTAATAGAGCCTCGTTTCATTATTCCTTTATAAGCCCATTGCCCAGTTGACAGTCAAATCAAGCAGATCTCGGTTATATCCACATGTGCTGCCGTTAATCCGCGAGTCAGGTAGCTAATCAAAAAATAGGTCGCATGATATTTAAGTATAAGTGGGTCACACGTGGATAAGATCAATTATTGGTGATGCAAACTTTAACTATTTACTCTAAAATATTAAGGTGTTTTAAGCAATCTTGACAGACTGGCACAAATATGCTTTCATTTAAAAAAATCGCTCCTCACGGCTATATGCGGTGAACATCTTCGTTCTCACAGGTTTCTGAGTTTTCTCATCATCAATCACTTTCAGTCTGGGAACATGTTCCGTGCTGCGAATTTTGTTAAGCCTGTCCTGCAACATTGTGGTCAAATTATTTGATTTAATACAGGATATCGTGTATTAAGGAGGATATAGGCAAAGATATTGCAGAAAGCTGAGACCTATGACGATTTTAAAGACCATATTTAGCTTGTTTCGCATTAATGTAGATATATTGCATGTTTTAAATACATTATTGAATAAAATGAATAGCATTATTATTTTTAATCATCATCCTTAATAATAAATAGGCTAAACTAAAAATAATTTGACAGCTTCAGCTGTTCACATCAACATGACCAGCACTTTCGGACTTCAGCACCACGTGTCTTTAGCATGAATTGAAATAGACTTTCCCTCCTAAAGGGCAAAATACAATAATTTTTAAAATTGCAATGCGATTATAGTCATGTATTCGCAATTTTACATAAATCAGCATGCCAAAATTTAATTATTTCCATTGCGCTATCCCTCTCTCAGCAGCAGTTCACGCGCGCTGGCACTACACAGCCACATCTCGTAGCAAATCAATTTGCAACTTTGTTGCATAAAAAATAGGCTAAATAACAAAATTTAATTAACAAACAAATTAAATAAAATTATTTGTAAAAATAAAACTACAGAAAAAAGAAAATGAAAAGAACTGAAACCAGCTCAAATGTTCTGTTCTGGAATAACAGGTGCTGCGATCAAATTAATTTGATGGAATGATAAACACAGACAGGCGCATTTTTCAGAAAATAGACTAGCCTATTTTATTTAATTTAAAAAAATGTTAGGCCTATATTTATTATATAGGCTATACTTTTTTTTTAAATAGCCTATATTAAATTACCATTCATTTTGGCTTTAACAAATTATTGAACAGATTATTAATAACTTATCAAAAAACATTTTACTGAGCTCAGTGTCGGCCGTCACCGGATAAAGTCCAATCTTTCATTAATTTTTTGGACTTTTGTTTGAAAGCTTAGCGGCATTGTAGAGGTCCAATTTACTGTTGTTTGATTTAAATTATAGCCTATATATGCGCCAATAAACAAGTCAAAGGAATGAATGAATTAATAAAATGATTCTTAAATGTCGATATTGTTTTTACTCAAAAAAATAACAAATGTTTTATAAAAATAAAATGAGCAATTTTCATCATTTATACGATTCAGTTAAATATAAGTTGGACATTTATGGGGCCATGTCACATGTTTTTGTGTTTGTTTTTTTGTTCTCTGTGATCTTTAATATATACTGGGTAGCTACGCAAAATATTTTCTAAAATGTCAACCAGGAATTTGTCAATAGCTTTAATTATGAAAAAAATATTAAAAATAACAAAAATAAAATGATAAAAAATACAAAGATAAAAAGAGCAGCATTTTGCTAAATATAATAGTCCTTTATATGCTTTAAATCCTGCTATGTGTTGTTTCATATTCGTTTTTATTTCACTTGATGCATTAGTTATTTAATGTTTGAATGCTGAAAGAAATAACAGCCGTCGTTTAAATCATTATTTTACCATCAAAATGTAGTATATCTTATATTATTATCAACTTTTGATATAAAACCGCTGTGTAATTTAATTGATTGTTAAAAATGAAATAATTTTATGGCATAACAGTGTTTAGTTGCTTTCGCTTTCGTTCTTCAGGGAAGCTGTAACAGAAGCGTGTGCCGCAGTCACCTCTGACGTGGCTACTCAGCCTGTAGCCTAGTTTGGGATTTTTTCGTTGTGACGATTAAGCAAGAATCATAATGCATTGCATATTCGGCTCATTCTTCAGTAGCCTCAACACAGGCTGGTAGCCTAGATTTAAACGGATCGTTTATAAGAATGAGCGATTAATAGATAAATTGATCGTTAATTTAAATGATCATTGATCACAGAATTTTGTAGAAACTGACATCCCTAGTTCAAAGTAAAAAAAAGAAGAGAGATCATGCTTTTATGATGTTAGTTTTCATACAATAAAAAGATTTCAATCGGAGAAATCCTCTGACTTTTTTCTTTCTTTTTTTTTTTTTTTTTGCTGTATCGAAAACATACCGAACCGTGACACAACTGTGTCGTATCGAACCGAACCGTGATTTTTGTGAACTGTTACACCCCTAATATATATATATATATATATATATATATATATATATATATATATATATATATATATATATATATATTTATTTATTTATTGTCACGATCACCAGAGATCTTCTCTCCATAGATCGCTGGTAAACATGCACACTCACTCCTGGACTACAAATCTATGCACTATATCTCCATACATACACTCCGCTCACACACACGTTTCTCATCTCTACTGACTGCACACACATCACCGGGGGATTGTCAAAGACTAATTATACACCCTATTTAAACACCACATAAACTCACCCCAGTTGCTGAGTCTTGTCTACTGTATGTGACACTACAACGTGTTTCCTTTGTCTTGTTTTGCCATGTTTTTACCCTAGCCTTGTTTATTTAGTTATCCCTGTCTGACGCCTGCCTACCGACCTCTCGCCTGTTATTGTGACTACGATTCTGGATTGCCCGTATACATAGGTTTGCATCTGTGTTGCCCATTGCTCTTCTGACATCCTCAATAAACCTGCATGTGGATTCGCACCCTGTTGTCAGTGTCACATCCCCGGTTACATATATATATATATATATATATATATATATATATATATATATATATATATATATATATATATATATATATATATATATATATATTTGAGGAGTTCAGATGCAAAACCCTTTAAATCCATTAGACCTCTTTTTGTAAATAAGCATTTTCTATCAGGCTCCTCTGATTAGGTTCAGAAGTTTCATTTTTAGATAATGAAAAGGTTATTATTTAATTATAAAATTAAATTCTCTGGTTTTTTAACAAAGTAGATTTTATTTTACGTCAAAACCAGCTAAATCCACTTGTGCTTTTTTGCAAAAACCTCTGAATCCACCTATTGAAACAAGACAGTGTAGTTAGTTGAAAAATCATTAAAGATGCTATTAGAAATTATGTTACCAAACATAAAAATACATAAATCTTTAAAGTAAGTGGCAGTTCACTCCGCTGTGGTAAACCCTGATAAACCAGGGACAAAGCAGAAGGAAAATGAATAAATGAAATCTGTCAAGTAAGTGCATTAATCAATAACATTAAAACTGACATTAATCAAATCTTAACAATCTGTTGTCATTTCTGATATTTGGAATTAAGATTTAGTGCAAGTAAAACATTGCAAACATTGTAAACTAAGCTTGGTAGATTCAAATAATGTAGTGTAAAAACATTGTGAAACATCAATATCTGCATTGTCCATTAATATAAAAAGCTTATCAGGCGTATATGTAATGAAGCAATATAAATAATGTATAGTTTTATACATTATATTTATCATTTAAAAAATACCTTACTTTAGCAAACAAAACACAAGGTAGGTCTACTGAGCAAAAAGGGGATGTCTCTCAGACACTTTTAGAAGCTGTCATTCATTCATTCTCACCATTCTCAAGGTCTTGGTCTCTTTTTTATCTCTTGTTTATCCTCATAGCATCCATGCGGGATAAAAGAACGACATCTTAACTTTGTCTTTTGTAAAAACGGAGTTGTCATTAATGTACAGTAAATTGGACTCATTCAAAGTAGCATTACTGCACAAAAAAAAAAAAAAATGCTATGAATGCTAGCTACACTTCCGACTGTACAGTGTGTTATTTTTTTTTTCTTATAATGCAGAGCTTTGAGCTAAGGGACGTTTTCATTTGCCATTCACTGATAGTTGGACAGGCTCATCCAGTTCATCAAACGCCATCTTTAAAAATCTGAATCAGAAGCGGAATAAAACAGTCTCCTCATAAAAGCCGGGTTATCAGCGTGCTGCTACATTGAAAACATATCATTCGATTTGCACCTTCTGATTGATATTGGGACATAGCGTCTTTTGCTGCAAAACGCAAGTGGCATTTAGAGGCTTTTGCAAACAAACTGTTATTCCTGAACGGGCTGATGCTGGGATTTGGACAATTTGAACCTATTAACGTACTATGTTAATATTAATATATATATATATATATATATATATATATATATATATATATATATATATATATATATATATATATATATATATATATATATATATATATATATATATATACAGTTGAAGTCAGAATTATTGGCCCCCCAGAGTTTTTGGCCCCTTTGTTTTCCTCAATTTCTGTTTAACAGAGAGAAGATTTTTTCAACATATTTCTAAACATAATAGTTTTAATAACTCATTTGTAATAACTGATTTATTTTATCTCTGCCATGATGACAATAAATAATATTTTACTAGATATTTTTCAGGACACTTCTATACAGCTTAAAGTGACATTTAAAGGCTTAACTAGGGTAATTAGGTTAATCAGGCAGGTTAGGGTAATTAGGCAAGTTATTGTATAATGATGGTTTGTTCTGTACATTATCGAAAAAAGAAATAGCTTAAAGGGGCTAATAATTTTGACCCTAAAATAGGTTTTAAAAAAAATTAAAACTCCTTTCATTCTAGCCCAAATAAAACAAACAAGACTTTCTCAAGAAGAAAAAATATTATCAGACATACTGTGAAAATTTCCTTGCTCTGTTAATCATCATTTGGGAAATATTTAAAAAAGAAAAAAAAAAAATCAAAGGGGGGCTAATAATTCAGACTTCAACTGTATATTGCTTAAGGAGGCTAATGATATCGTTAAAATGGTTTTAAAAAAAGAAAAACAGATTTTATTCAAGCCAAAATAAAACAAATAAGACAAATTTCTTCAGAAGAAAAAATATTAAACATCAATTGATTAATTCATTTCATAGACATTCACAGGAGTGCTAATAATTTTGACTTTTACTGCACATCCAGTCAAAAATTTAGGTAAAATTTTATTTTGCAGAAAAAAAATTATTTCTATAATAACAAAAAATATTATTATTAAAGCAAATATTAGAATAATTTCTGATGTTTTTTTTGGCAGTAATGATGCTCAAAATAGAGACATATGATCACAGATCATAGTAACATTTTCAAATATTCTGCAATAGAAAACAAGTATATTAGATTGCTATTACACTTCAATGTTTATACAAAATTATAAAATATTATAAAAATGATTCATTGACTGATGAATGAAATTAAAGAAAGCTAAAGTTTTTTTTTTTCTTTTGAAGTAAAAAAGTAGAACCTATTTGATCCCTTTTTCAAGATTTAAGAGAAGTCTTTTGTGTCTCCAGAATGTGTCTGTAAAGTTTCTGCTCAGAATACCCATCAGATTATTTACCCATCAGAGTGTTTAACTTTGCACAGCAAATGTGACAAGATAGACGTTAATATACAGTGCTGTATGGATATCTGTCAATGTACAAAATAAAAACGAACTGGGGATTAAAGCGTCTTCTTTTATAATTGTACTGACACACGGCTGTGGTGATGAATTAAAGAGATTTTACTGTCTTTACTTTATTACAAATATGCACTGTTTTAAAAATGTTTAACACTTGCAAAACTCACTCTTGATCCCATTTGATGATGATTGATGATCACAGAGAGCTGAACAGATCTTTTAATCCCAGTTGCTTTGCGCAAGTCCTGTCTTGAGGATATGATTATACACTTTACTATGGAGATATGTTAATATGTGGCTGTCAATCAATTCGGTAGCCGGGGAAACCGCACTCCTACCTCAAGTTGTGGTCGGTCTCAAAATGGGAGGGATTTGGATCCTGTTTTAATGTCAGGAAATTTTAAAAAAGAGACTTATTGTGTTTTTATCACTCCAATATGACTGTGGACACTATGCCTACACACAATTCTGTCCAAACAGCTTACAAAAGCTGCTTTTTATCATAAGTGCCCTTTAATATATATTTAATATATTTTAAGTATATAGATATCCAATTAAAAACAGCTTCTTTCAACTTTTGTTAGGTAATGACCAACTAACTGAATACATTATTCCTCACATAACTTGAAATTCTGCCTTTGAACAGATTTGATTTTGTCATTTGTTATCACGAAAAGTTCAACCCCATTTGTGTATCTATACAGTGTGTCCAAGCTCTGCCCTTCACCATCTGTTGCTGTTTTGTAGTCATTTGAATCAATAACTGTAAATGAGAGCTCTTATCTTTATCTGAAAGTGGCTTGGGAATAAATTCACAATTCATGGGCATGAGGTGTGAACGTTTTCACATTTTTGTATTCTGAACTCTCCTCTGTTTATAAACCACACAGTGTTGTTTTAGGGCATCATTAACTGTGCACATTTCAGTTAATACATGTGATTTTTTTTTTGGGGGGGGGGGGGGGGGGGGGGGGGGGGGGGGGGGGTGGGGGGAGGTATGGGGGGGAAGTCTGGCCACATTTCAAAGCTGATTGTTGCTGGAGTGTACATACTTATGCACTTGAAAACAGATTTACATCCATTCAGTCTTGTGTTTTTCTCTCCCACATGCACAGGATTTGGCAGCGCTGAGCACCAGTAGGCCTTTTCGACACAATCTTGTCTATTTGCACTTGATCAAATGCCATAACACGAAAACCTTGTTTACAGAGTTGGCATTTGCTTATTACATTTTGGATTTGGGTTCATTTTCTTGTAGCGTAAAAGAAGATCAGAACAGATACAAGCTGTTCCTTTGGTTGTGTGTCTATGCGTACAAGTTGTCCATAAATGTCAAATATATTAATATGATGCCACATATGTTAGAAAAAAAAAATGTGACAATTATGACATCAGCTCACAATTTGATAGAACAAAAATTGTGTAATGGATATACTACACTAAACTAAATGATATACCATACTACTATATATGTTTGCTGTTTGTTCAAACAACTTATTTTAAATGAGCTGACACAACACAATTCTTTTTTGGGGGAAAACATAATTGTTTTTTAGTTAAATCCACTTAAATGTGTAAAAACTAATTATGTTAACTTAATTCCTTCATGTTGTCTAAACACAAATTGATTGTGTCACGTAAGGGTCTGGGAAAACAGAGGTGAGGATCTACATGTAGTTTATTAACAAGAATAGTCAGGTAGGCAACAATCAAAACAGGGGCAAACAATAGAAGACAGGAAATCCAAAATCGTAGTCAAAAACAGGCAGAAGTACAGGTGGCAAAGAGTCAAAATAAATGGTGAAACAAGGCAAAAGTAAAAAAAAAAAAAAAAAAACAGGAAGGAAGACAAGGATAGGCTTACATGATGCTCTAACAGAAATAAGACTCAGCGAAGTTTGAGGGTCCATCTGATTAGCCCATCATGAGCTTCCAGCTGTCTGTGTAATCAGGGGGAATCAGGAACTGGTGTGTCTGAGGTGCATGATGGGAGTTGTAATTCATTAAGGTGGCATATGTCTGGTTCTCCAGTGATCTGCACAGGCTAGATCGCTGGTGATCATGACAGATGACAGTGTAGAACCTAGTATTTTTTTTTTTACAGTGTATTGCTTTACTTTACAATTAGTTGTATGTACTGTACATCTACTATATTTATAATCCATCATTTAACCTTATTAGTTACCATAGTTTCTTGTTATTAGGATCACCTGAGGCTTGTTTGGTTTCTACCGACTCTATATTGTGTGTGTATATATACAGTTGAAGTCAGAATTATTATTTGCTCTGTAGACAATAAAAAAAAAAATAGCTTAAAGGGGCTAATAATTTTGTCCTTAAAATGGTTTTAAAAAATAAAAAACTGCTTTTATTCTTGCCGAAATAAAACAAATAAGACTTTCTCCAGAAGAGGGTTGAAAAAATATTACCAGACATACTGTGAAAATTTCCTTGCTCTGTTAAACATCATTTGGGAAATATTTTAAAAAGAAAAAATGTTTTATGGTGTTTTTTGTTCTTATTATTTATTTTTAACTGAAAAATCCAAATGTATTTTGATATATCATAACTATATTTTACCTGAAATTAATATTAATTTGTATTTTTTTTTTCATTATCTGAATCCATCACAGACAATTTACTAGTATACAAAGATATAAAATGTGTGAATATATATAAATACTAATATACTGTATATTTACAATACAAATATTTATATTATGCATATTTGTTTCAGATGCAGTTTTAGATAACTATAACAAATACAATGTATAATTTCAACCTAAAACAGAGATATAATTTCAATACCAAAAGTTGTCGGCACAGAGATCAAGGTCATATAATTTGAAATCATAAAAAAAAAAACCACCACTGAAACACAAAGTACAGAAAATGATGTGTGTGTTTGTGTGTGTAATATTCGCTTTGAATGCTTAAACTGTACTGAGCCAATTAGATTTTATTGGTGAAAATGGCTACAGCTGTTACTGTTACAGCACTCGGTGGCCACAGTTTAGCATTCTATGAATATGGTTAAGAAAGTCATGTGCGCTGAATAGCGATCCATACATTAGTAAGCTCTGCACATGTTGTGATGGAATAAGATTATTCTTCTTCAGGAGATAACGCAGAGAGCGGGCAGGCTGGTAATGATCTTGATGTACATTTGCACTCGAAACGCACTGAATGATTTTATATTTGAGGACCTTGTTAAAGCAGAATTGGATGAGCTCTGATTTATTCGTGACTGATGAGTAAAGGATTTTTCAGGCAGATAAACCAAATTCAATCGAGTGTTGGTAATGAACCGTTTCAATGCAAAAACCTTCTCTCGTTTCATGATTACATTGAAATCTTTGATTTTGATGGTATTTACATAATTTGCTATAGGGGAAAAGGATGAATAACAAACGACAACAAAAACTAGGCCTCCTGGATCCCGTTTTAGATTAAAATGTCTTTTTTTTTAATCTTGAGATTGTTCAGGAAATCAATGTTACTTAGATTCACTCAATGTCTACAAGCATTTCCTTTGTAAATACATTTAATTGGCCATCTGCATATCTCCTGTGTATAAATAAAATGGATGTTTATTTTATTTCATTTTACTTAAAATAATATTTCAACTGTTGTGATTGCTATGTTTTTTGTTATCTGGTGTTAAAATTATTTCAGAGCTTTTTTGTCTCACAGTTGTTTTTAAAGATGAACACACTTTGTTATACAGTTGAAGTCAGAATTATTAGCCCCACTGAATTATTAGCCCCACTGAATTATTAGCCCCCCTTTTTATTTTTCCCCCAATTTCTGTTTAACAGAGAGAAGATTTTTTCAACACATTTCTAAACATAATAGTTCTAATAACTCATTTCTAATAACCGATTTATTTTATCTTTGTCATGATGACAGTAAATAATATTTTTCTAGATATTTTTTTCAAGACACTTCTATACAGCTTAAAGTGACATTTAATGGCTTAACTAGGCAGGTTACAGTAATTAGGCAAGTTATTGTATTACAATGGTTTGTAATGTAGACAATTAAATTAGTTAAATTATAACTAACAATTAATTCAATTATAACTAATAATAATTAATTATAACTAATAATTATAACTAATTTAATAATTAAATTAAATTAGTATCATACCTAACGAGACAACATTTGTTTTCAAAATGAGTTGGAAAGTGCACCTTCCAAGCTTTATGCAGGTATGTCTCTCATGTATATCTCTCATGTATTCTTGGAGATTCCGCTGTCTTTTCAGATCACATTTTACATGTTACGTGCATCTCACATGTAATAACTAAGCCTCGTGGCAGTGGTCGCATTAAAAATAATGAGCTCAGACTGAGAAACTAGACATAGTGTTGGTTTCATACTCATTCATTACTTTATCAAACATAATTTGTTTTTAACATGCACTCCCTGCATTTAAAGTAGACACTTCAAGCTTTCTATAGATATATGTCTCATGTCTGTGTGTTTTGCTTTCGCAAGGTTTCAGTGCATTTTAATGACACGTTTGCAGAGAGAGAAATGAAAGAATGCATACACTGTTTATTTCCCATTATTTTGCAAAAGCACACACTTTTGTTGTTTTTGTGAGTGTACACAAAAAAGTAGACACCTAACAGATTCAATTGATGTATTGCTCTTATCTGAACGATCAAAACTTAAAGTTTAATTCAAGTTCTTTTCAGGGGAAGAAACCTCAAAACGTGTATATGCGGTCTTTCACCCCTGAGGGTTAAGGGGAATGTGAGATGAGACTTGTTCGATTCATTTAATGCACGTTATACTCAAAACACACCCATAACTCATTAAGACAATAAGCACACCCCATTAGACCATGCGCTGGGGTGCACAATGTATTTTTCTATCCTTAAAATAGCAAAAGTGGATTTGGACATGCCCTAAATGCTTTTGCGCCATGTGCTTTAGACTATGTGTCTAGATCACTAAAATATAACCCTGTGTGTGTCAAAAGTGTGAGCAACCTGTAGCAGATTCACATTTTGCTCTGTTTGAATGAACATTAGAGTTGATCAATGCAATTATGTCGGGTTTTTTGTTTCTTCTTTTTAACAGTTATTGTTCACTATGAATAATTCACAATAGTCTATGTCAAGAGTATGATCAGGTAAAAATGGCTCAAGGTCACAATTAAGCTTCCTCAGTTTTAACAATGAACAGTGAATCATGTTAAGACTAAAGAAAGAAAAATGTTAATTTGACAATAAAATGAATGCAAAATCATTTTCCTTTTGTACTGTAACATGTTTCATTTTATTCTAGCAGGTTTCTACATGTTTATGAGCTCCATTGTTAAATCATGTTTTACAGGACTTCTACCAAAAAAAACTTCACATTGCAATGAAACACAAGAGCTACCAAGTAAGTTTACCATGTGAGAAAAGCATTTACTGCCTCTATCTAAAATGAAGTGAAATATATGGAAGGTAAGGTAAGTCACACTGTATTTCCGGTTAGCAAGTACAGTATTTATCTGGCTAGTATTTATCTATTTCAAACAAATATCCATAAGATGCCATACGTATAGGTCAAAGAGTTCATTTTGAAAGTGATTTCCATTAAAGTTAGAGTCAAAGCTGTCAGATATAACCTCAGAATTCTGAACTTGTTTATCTCAATCTCTCAATTCTGAGATTGCACATTGACAACTTGATTTTTTTCTATTGTAGAAATGTGAGATATTGCACATCTTAGACTTTTACTCAGAACTCAGAGATAAATCAGTTCGTTAACTCTTTAACAGGCATCATAACCACGTGGTTCACCTTTTGTTTGTATATTATTTAGAGGTTTGTGAGATATAAACTTCTCTCAGCTCTGAGATTGCATCTATCAATTTGCACATTATTAATTGCAGAAGTGTGAGATAACACACAGTTCAGATTTTTCTCAAAATCTTAAGAGGAAACTCATAAATGTGAGAGGAAATTCCCAGTTTCCTTGGTCATCCCGAGGTGGAAACCAGCTTTTATACCATGCCATATCCAGATCATGAATAAACAGAGAGCCCTGAGATGTAATTCTCTTGTTTAAAGTCTTGGCTGAACACACACTTAGCTGTAAGCGCAGCAAAGCAAACGGAATTATAAAATGTCTGCTTCAAACCAACACAAAGGAAAAACACACTATTTGAGCTTAAGGAATACCCAGACGAGTCGGTTTAGACAGAGGGTGTACTCACACTATGTATAGTTGCGTTGAACCGGGCCAAAGCACGCTTGTCCCGTCTCCCCCGACGGCCCCCCTCACATTACTTTTGGGCCTGGGCATGCTTATGTCATCGATGACGCGCTGTTTAGTTTAGGAAGAGAAGCACTCTCGCTCAGCACAGTGGAGATTTCTTTAGTTATATCGTTTAAGTCGTTTGATATGTCAAATATTTCGCCGAACAGATCAGCCACTTTTGACGCTCATAAAGTCCTTGTGCTGCAGGAATTAGGAGGTTTGCTGAAGGTGCAGCTGTCGTGCAGTGAGGGGTTTGCATCTTTAATAAACTATGACAGTTTGCGTTCATTGAACAGCACGAATGATTAATTAATTCATATGATACAGTCCCTTAAAAGTCACGTCTCGCTTTCAGTTCTGGTTTAGGCACGCTTGCACTCACACTGTAAGCGTACCGCGACTGAGCCCAAGTGAACCGTGCTTTGGCACACCTCTTCCAACCGGGCCAGGGCCGGCCAAGTGAACCGTGCTTGAGCCCGGTTCAGACCACTCAGACTTCTCAAATGATCCGGGAAACAGGCCTGGGCACGGTTCGGATAGCATAGTGTGAGTACGCCCAGAGTCTGCTCTTAAGGCTTCAGAGAAACTATTGTGTTTGCTAAGTAAGTTGGCAAGACGTTCAAAGTGTTTAAACTGTTTGCATAAACTAAGAATTGTGAGATAAACTAAGAATTGGTTGTTTTCACCGGATTTCACAACATTAAGGGGACATTACTAGTTATTTCTCTTTTTTCTAGCCCAAAAGCCAGATAATTTTTGTGCAATAAGATATAGCGTGGGGCAGCACGGTGGCGCAATGGGTAGCACAATCACCTCAGCATGAAGGTCACCAGGTCCGAAGTCCAAAGACATTCACTATAATTGGGTAAGCTAAATTGTCCGTAGCGTATGTGTGTGAATGAATGTGTGGATGTTTCCCAGTGATGGGTTGCAGCTGGAAGGGCATCCGCTGCGTAAAACTTATGCTGGATAAGTTGGCGGTTCATTTTGCTGTGGCAACCCCAGATTAATAAAGGGACCAAGCCAAGAAGAAAATGAATGAATGAAAATATAGCGTTACTAATCAATGAGGAGACTGGGATGCCTGGGCTAGGCTTCTACATAATTCCTACATAAAAAGAACAGCCAGAATGGAGAAATCTATAAATTAGTGTCATATAGTAGCATTATTGACCCTTAACAATATTTGGTACCTAACTATCAGTATGTTTGTATGCTTTGTATCCAATTTCTATTGTTCTATTATTAATTTGCAGGTTAAGTGCAATTGAAGTATAAATTAAAAAGCAAAGGCGACGCAGTGGCGCGGTAGGCAGTGTTGTCGCCTCACAGTAAGTAGGTCGCTGGTTCGAGCCTTGGCTGGGTCAGTTGGCGTTTCTGTGTGGAGTTTGCATGTTCTCCCTGTGTTCGCGTGGGTTTCCTCCGGGTGCTCCGGTTTCCCCCACAGTCCAAAGACATGCGGTACAGGTGAATTGGGTTGGCTAAATTGTCCAAAGTGTATGAGTGTGAATGAGTGTGTGTGGATGTTTCCCAGAAATGGGTTGTGGCTGGAAGGGCATCCACTGCGTAAAAACCTACTGGATAAATTGGCGGTTCATACCGCTGTGGCAACCCCGGATTAATAAAGGGACTAGGCCGAAAAGAAAATGAATGAATTAAAAAGCAAAGTCAAAGTATAAATAGCAGAAGTTGACAAATAGATTGTTCTTACGAACAAATATTAATCTAAGCAAAAGAAACAGACACTAAATATAAAAGCAGACACTCACGCACTTGGTAGTTAATTCTGCTGTGTCGACCCCAAATTAATAAAGGGACTAAGCTGAAAAGAAAATGAATAAACACTCACACACTACAACACCACCACCAATAACTAACTCACAGAGAAATATCAACAAGAGAGAGTTAAACATCACTGAATTGGACCTCTGACAGGGACATGAGGGTTTAAAATGACTGAAAAACAGCTGTGGCTGCAGTATATGGATCGCAAGTACCCACAATTTACAGTTTATGATTGTATCTCTGTTTTTTTTTCTGTTGAGATGTGATCCAAATATTTGAAGCTTGATAAAAGATGGAAATATGACCATACTGTGCTGCGTTTCTATGGAGATCCCAGTGTAGCTGACATTATGGGCCATTTTATTTTGTTCACCAGGTCTCTAGCAATAGTTCAAATTGCTATAATGCTAAGTTAAGCCAGGATTGTGATATCGACCACAAATAGTTATGAATCTCATCTGAATTGCATAAAAAAAAATGATAAACTATATACATTATAATATAGTTCAAATCGAAAAGTTCCCATTTCAATAAATAAAGTCAGAAATACAAAAAATAAAGCCAGAATAGAGAGATTTTGATGTAAAATGGCAAAAAAAATGTGATATGACTACAGAATTTAAAGTCTTAATTGTGATATATGAACTTCATAATACAGAATAAAAAAAAGAGATGTTTGCTCACACAGCTTTTGAGATTACATCTCACAATGTAGAACTGAATGGGGAAAAAAGTGATAATTGTGAGGTATGAACTCAAAATTGCATGAGTTAAACTAGGAACTGAGAGAAATAATGTTTGGATTGTAGTGGTGGAAAAAGAGTACTGAAAAATCATACTCAGGTAACAGTACCATTACTTGCCTAAAAATGTAGTGCAAGTAGAGTAAAAGTATTGTATTTGCTGTAAATATTACTCAAAGTATAAGTAAAAAGTAGACCTTTCAAAAGTACTCAAGAGTAGTGAGTAGTGAGTATTACGCTGTTAAAAGCTGATGCATTTACATGTAATTTGTGACTGTGTGTAAACGTAACATTTTGTAGTGCATCTAGTTAATGCCCAGCAGGCACACAAGATCATAAGACATAATCTCTATAATTAATTAATATTAGGTTAGATTTAGATTGTGATGTCAGGTCACCAAAATTCAACGTCTAGCCAGCTTCTAAGGACAACGTTATTTTGATGTCCAATAATGACGTCAAATGATCTTGATATTTGGTTGATTCTAGGCTGTTAGAAAGTGACCAAAATCCAACGTCGAGCCAACATCTTAAACCAACACCATATTGGTCAGGTGTGGCAACCAAAATCCAACGTCTGATAGACATCATATTGGTAACGCCCACACAACGTCAAGCTGTAACATCATTAGAAGTTGATATTTGGTTGGTTTTCGCTTGGATGTTGGACACTGACGTTCGCCTGACGTTGAGTTCTGACATCAATCCGATTTTCCTTTCCAAACAAAATGCAATGTCCCCATGACGTTAGGCTACAACGTTTAATCTGATGTCTTGTGCCTGCTGGGTGTGTAAGGCCATTTCAGGTCATCATACAGTAAACATCCGGCATCTTCTCATCATTGACATGCATCTAAACAGTCTCTGGGTCTATGCATGTAAAAATTTTAGACATCTTCTTTTATGCTTTCAAACAGTTTGCTGCAATTATAAATCGTCCATGTCTTGAGGTAGTTCATTATGATGCAATTTACCTTCTATGTGCGATTTGATTGGACAGGAATCACAGGACTGATTTGTCTAATCCCCATAGACAAGAACAAATAAAGTAGTGATTGCAGTTTGAAGCAAAGTAGTGGAGTAAAAGTTCTGATACAGCACTAAAAATGTACTTAAGGGAAAGTAAAAGTACACATTTGTAAAACTACCAAGTAAATTCCAATTCCTGAGAAAAAACTACTCAATTACAGTAATTTGAGTATTTATAATTAGTTACTTTACACCACTGTTGGATTGCAAGAAAGAAAGGTCAAACTTTTTGAGAAATAAACTATTACGAGAAATAAAGTAAGAATTGCAACAGAATAATGTCAGTATTGGGAGAAATAAACTGGAAATTGCATTTCAAATAGTCAGAATTGAGAAAATAACACATGGATTTTCAATAGAGCTGCACTTCTAAAAGAACAATATGAATTTTAAGATAGGATTATGAACAAAAAAAAAAATAATTTAATACATTTGAGGACAAATAAATATGCATTTGAATTTTTTTTGTCCATACATATTATATTTAACAATTTGTACATTTATTTTAGTTTTCATAGAATTGCAAGGGAATAAAACAGGTATAGTTTTTATACTGAGGTTATCCATATAATACAATATCCAGATCTAAACAAGAGAAAAAAAAAAAAAAAAACAGATGCAATTCTCTTGTTTAGAGTGCAGGCTGAACATAAACATGAACTTGCATAGCCGTGAGCGCAGCAGAGCAAACAGAATTATGAAATATCTGCCTCAAGACGACACAAAGGAAAAACACGCATTTTGTATGCTTAAGAAATGCCCAAGCAGTCACCTCAAAATGAGTCGGTTAAGACAGGGTATGCTCTTATGGCCTTAGAGAAACTAGTCTGCTGGCTAAGTGCTAAGTTGGCAAGAAGTTCAAAGTGCTCAAACAACGGTCAATTTCTGTGCAACGGCCTGTGGCATCGTGGATGAAAAAAAAAAAAAGATAAGGAAATGCAATAGTGCCCGAATGCAACAAATGTCCTTCTCCTTGAGGCGCTTCACCATGAGGAAATGCTTTGAAGTCCAGTGTCGGTAGAAAGTGGATGCTAGCAAGCTGAATTTTAGTCACTTTTTACATGGTGAGTTGAGGCGAAGGAAGCTTGGGTATTGAAGCAAGAAGTCTTTCCAGTCTGGAGGAATTGCAGCATAATCAACCTGATAATTTCACATTTGATGAAAGGCCATGGGTGTGACAGGAATGAATATTTCACCGGAGGGAACCCGAGGATACAGCTGTGGACACAGCTAAATGCTAATGATTAGCCAAGTTTCCAGACACGTAACTTTATGAGATTCGGTGGGAGTGCCTAAGATGACTTTATATCCATATTAAGGATGCAAGAATGTCAGAAATACTGTTAACCACTATTAGAACACAGATAAACTAGTTGCTGGATATTTTACAAAATACATTTTAAAAATACATAACTTAAAATAAAATATTAGCTTTATTTAAAATTACAATTACACTGTAAACAATTATTTTAAAATTTACAGTAACTTAATGGCAATTTTGGCTGCCAGTATTACTGTGAATTTACAAGAACACTGTAAATCAGCAATTACGATTTACTATAAAATTTACAGTAATTTTCAACATTGTGAATCAGCAATTGTAATTTACTGTAGAATTTATAGTAACTTGCTGGCAATTTTGGTTTCCAGTAATACTGTGAAATTACAAGTACACTGTAAATCAATAATTACAATTTACTATAAAATTTACACTAAGTTACTGGTACTTTTAGTTGCCAGTAATATTGTGAATAACGAAAACACTGTAAATCAGCAATTACAATTTACTGTAAAATTTACAGTAACATAATGGCAATTTTGGTTGTCAGAAATACTGTAAATTTACAAGAACATTGTAAATCAGCAATTAAAATTTACTGTAAAATTTACAGTAACATACTGGCAATCTTGGGTGTCAGAAATACTGTGAATTTACAAGCACACTGTAAATCAGCAATTGTAATTTACTGTAGAATTTATAGTAACTTGCTGGCAATTTTGGTTGCCAGTAATACTGTGAATTTACAAGCACACTGTAAATCAATAATTACAATTTACTGTAAAATGTACACTAACGTACTGGTACTTTTGATTGCCAGTAATATTGTGAATAATGAAAACACTGTAAATCAGCAATTACAATTTACTGTAAAATTTACAGTAACTTACTGGCAATTTTGGGTGTCAGAAATACAGTGAATTTTCAACACTGTAAATCAGCAATTGTAATTTACTGTAGAATTTACAGTAATATACTGGCAATTTTGGTTGTCAAAAATACTGTAAATTAACAAGAACATTGTAAATCAGCAATAAAAATTTACTGTAAAATTTACAGTAACTTACTGGCAATTTTTGGTGTCAGAAATACTGTGAATTTTCAACACTGTAAATCAGCAATTGTAACTTACTGTAGAATTTATAGTAAATTACTGGAAATTTTGGTTGCCAGTAATACCGTGAATTTACAAGTGCATTGTAAATAATTATTACTATTGTAATGTAAATGTAATTGTTTATATACAGTGTGCCAAAGTTGCCAGTAAGTTATTATAAATTTTACAGTATATTTTTGTATACTTTGTATGTACACGCAGGGGTGTCAAAGTCAATTCCTGGAGGGCCGGAGTCCTGCAGAGTTTAGTTCCAGCCCTGCTTCAACACACCTATCTGTAGGTTTCAAACAAGCCTAAAGCACTCAATTAGTTAAATGAGGTGTGTTTAATTAGGGTTGGAACTAAACTGTGCAGAGCTTCGGCCCTCCTGGAACTGACTTTGACACCTGTGCTTTAGAGTATGTCTTTGTATACTTTGTATATATTTGTGTAGTAGTAATACTTCTACTACTAGTACTACTACTACTACTAATAATAATAATAATAATAATAGTATTAATAAAATATATTAATAATATCTAGTGGAAATGATTGAGGGGGCACAAAGATGACATTTTCATTAAATCTATACTTCAACATTAAAAGCTTCAAAAAGCTTCAAGGACAAAAAAGATCTTCTTGCAACCTGAACAGTTATTTTTAGGGTGAAAAAATTATATACAGTACATTCATACATACATACAGTATAAACACAAGCATTTTAAATGCCTGCATTGTTCGAGCACTTGATGATTGATTAGAATTCCAATAGAGCATTACTCGATAAAGTTCCTATATTTTGATTGCACTACATTTCAACCACACCAGTGTAAATAATTACAAATAAGTCCAAATACACAACATACAAATGTGAATAGAAATGTGTTTAAAGTATATTTTAGTTAATCATAAATGTTAAGCAGTCCTTAATCAAATGGGTCAAAAAAGCTGTTCAACTAACTGAGTTTGATAAAAGTGAACTATGATACTTTTTCATTAAACTGTAAGTAACATGCAAGTGTTAGAAAACAATAAAGGGATCATCAAAAATAAAAAAATTATATTTACTACTAAAATCTTTATTACTAAATTAGTAATGTCATGTATAAGTAATAAATGAATACATAAACGATTAATCGGTCCTATGGATTGTCAAATTTGCTTCCCATTAATCAAATTGGCAGGATGACATTTTAAATATTGCAAATTAATTCGGAGTAGGCAACCATAAGCAGCCCACTAGTTGCTAGGCAACCATACACCCCATCTCAGCATAACTCAAAACACAATTAGCAATGGACCCTCCATGCATGCAAAGTTTGGCAAGTTTGCAGCAAAGTTATTAAATGTTCAAAGTGACGAATAATAATAACAAGATTTAATGAGGTAGATTTACTGTAGAAAATATTTGGAGCACATTATGATTGGACTTTCTGGTACAAAACTCAGCATCAGGAAGCTGGAGTTTGTGTGACTGGCTCAGAGATGCTCATCCTCATGGCTGTGTGTTATTCTGTCACTAAAACATTTGCTAAAGGCGTTGTGGTTGCTCAGGGCTTTACTAGGGGGCTTTGGGACATTACTGAATGTTTGCTTACTGCCCCAAGTGAAAAAGAATCCACATGTTTGAAAGATATTGTAGGGGGATTTCTGTTTTCAGAGGAAATCTGTTTGATTTTTTTTTTTTTTTGCCTTTTTAAGAAAACCGTTTCATTCATTCATGGAATTCCTGCTGTTTTGTTTCATAAATTGTTGCTGTCAGATCAAAACCTTGCATGTTATATGTATATTTGTATTTATACAACAGTTCTGTCTGGTTCTCAAATCTGATTGGTAGCCATGTGATATTCTGCAATAACAGCACTGGACCAGCCTCCTCACCCTTCACCCTTCTGTATTACTGCGCCCACATACAGCGACAAGCAGAGACACTCTACAGTTTGACAAATATTACTGCTTTTGGACAACAATGTACTTTTGAGGGTTTTTTAGTCGAGAATTTAGATGTTTAGATTGCAACTATGCAGTTTATTTATAAGGATAGTGCCTATTTCAAAATATTTATAATTTCTGAGAGACAGCGTGTCGGCGACCATTAGCTAAAGACGGTTGATGTTATCTATCGACAGAATGGTGACAGGACCGCATAATAAGCCCTTAGAAGATTAAACAACGTGATTTCTAACTATATATATATATATATATATATATATATATATATATATATATATATATATATATATATATATATATATATATATATATATATATATATTTTTTTTTTTTTTTTTTTTTTCTTTTTTTTTCTTCACACTACCTGTTGATCCCTGTTGATCCCTGTTGATCGTTGATCCCAGTTGTAAGAGCAACAAATAATAATAACTTGTCTTCTAGTTCATCATTTGGAAAAGTGTCAGAAGGTAGACTTTTGAATCATCTGTAAAACTGCATCCCAGTCATTACAAATATTGCAGAAGACCTATTGGAACCCGCATGGACCCAAGATTCTCACAAGAATCAGTCAATTTTGCTGAATGAAAAATCATAGTTTGGGGTTACATTCAGTATGGGGGCGTGCAAGATATCTGCAGAGTGGATGGCAACATCAACAGCCTGAGGTATGAAGACATTTGGGCTGCCCAATACATTACAAATCACAGGAGAGGGCAAACTTTTCAGCAGGATTGCGCTCCTTCTCATACTTCCACATCAGTACTATGTTTAGACAATTTTCGAAATGGTTTCAGCTCACATCACAGTACAGAGAGCGCTCTTATAAAGATAATCAATGATATGTACACCTAAATACAGATTTAGGCAAACTAATAGTGCTGGTATTGCTTGATCTCAGTGCCCAGGTTAGGCTGGAAAACTGGGTTGGGCTGTCTGGGACGGTCCTCAAATGGTTCAAATCTTATCTTGAAAGGAGAGGTTACTATGTCATTATAGGTGACCATAGGTTGAGGTGGACACCCATGACATGTGGAGTCCCACAAGGTTCAATTCTGGCACCTCTCCTGTTCAACCTTTATATGCTCCCTCTGAGCCTAATAATGAGATAGAACCAAATCTCCTACCACAGCTATGCTGATGACACTCAGATCTACTTAGCCTTACTGCCTAATGACAACAGCCGCATTGACACCCTCTGCCAATTCATTGATGAAATTAACAGTTGGATGTGCCAAAACTTTCTTTAGTTAAACAAAGAGAAAACTGAAGTCATTGCGTTTGGGAACAGAGATGAGATTCTCAAGGTGAACGCGTACCTTGGCTCTAAGGGTCAAACAAACAAAAAAATTTCAAGAAACTTGGTGTGACTCTGGAGTCAGATCTGAGTTTCAATAGTCATGTCAAAGCAGTTAGTAAATCAGCATACTATCATCTCAAAAACATTGCAAGAATTAGATGCTTTGTTTCCAGTGAAGACTTAGAGAAACTTGTTCATGCTTTTATCAGCAGCAGGGTGGATTACTGTAACAGCCTCCTCACTGGCCTTCCCAAAAAGACAGTCAGACAGTTGCAGCTCATCCTGAATGCTGCTGCCAGGATTCTGACCAGAACCAGAAAATCAGAGCACATCACACCTGTCCTCAGGTCTTTACACAGGCTCCCAGTTACATTCAGGATAGATTTTAAGGTATTACTACTTGTCTATAAATCAATAAATGGCCTAGGCATAAATGACCTCAATACATTACAGATATGCTCACTGAATACAAGCCTAATAGATCACTGAGATGTTTAGGATCATATAAACTAGAAATTCCAAGAGTTCAGTCAAAGCAGGGTGAATCGACTTTCAGCTTCTATGCCCCTCACTGCTGGAATCAGCTTTCAGAAATGATCAGATGTGCTCCAACATTAGGGACATTCAAATCAAGACTGAAAACACATCTGTTTAGCTGTGCCTTTACTGAATGAGCACTGTGCTACGTCCGACAGATCACACTATTGTGTTTTTCCTTTATTTTTCATTCTTTCATAACCTGTTTTAACATGTTAAATGTACTTTGTAAAATGTGCACTAAACATCCAATCCTATAAGAATATACAAGTATCAGATTAGGACTCGGTATTGGCAGATACACAGTATTTAATGATCAGATTGGTGGTACAATAAACTTATTGAGACATCCCTAATTTCAAGACGATTAAAAAAAGCTGTACATATTTAAACAAATAGTTCTTTACATACCCTTTGCATTACAACTAAGCAAAGTTGCCGCAAACTGCATCTGGCACTTCATTCAAAATTACAAATGAGCGGAGCTATGAGGTTTAACTGACAGGTTTAGTCATAAGCTCATTGTGATACTTTAGTTAAATATTTGCAAAGCCAAGAATGAGACAATCACAATCATTAACAATGATTTTTTTGGGGAACAAAATTAAAAAACGCAAACAATTATGAAACATAGAAATAAACACAAAACATGGTGATTCAAGACATTCTAGAATATAAAATTATCCTTAATATTTAATGGATAAGTTCTCCCTGAGTTTTCCACCGGGTGCTCCAGTTTCCCCCACAATCCAAAGACATGCGGTACAGGTGGGTAGGCTAAATTGTACGTAGTGTATGAGTGTGGATGAGTGTGTATGGATGTTTACCAGAGATGCGTTGCAGCTGGAAGGGCATCCGCTGCATAAAACATGTGCTGGATAAGTTGGCGGTTCATTCCGCTGTGGCGACCACGGAATAATAAAGGGACTAAGCCGAAAAGAAAATGAATGAATGAATGAATGAATGAAATAGATAAGAACATCTAGATTACTCTAGATTTCTAGTGATTCATAAAAATAATCCCTATGCACATCATAAACATGATATAATCCAGTACAAATTTACTGATATTAAGTGAACCTCTAATTTAATCTAGTGAACTTCTGAGGGAAACTTAAGTGCAACTTGGTCAAAGCTTATTAATAGTTTTAGCTCTGGGAAATAAAGTGCATTTTTTGTATGAAATATGCATCAAAAGAAGTCTAAACATGATCATAAAGCATAGTTAAATGTCAAATTTATGGTAATGAGAACTTCAGAGACCAATTAAAACGCGTCTCTCGGGGGGAAAGCGGTGGTCCTGCTCAACTGAGATGCTTAGTGAAAGAGTCTACAGAGGCCAGCTTTTTGTCTAACATCCACCTCGTGTGTCTCTGCTCTATTACTCTCATCTCTCATTCCCTTTAACAAGTTCGTCAATCTGGAGCACAAGTGACTGCGCTGCCAAAACACTTCATCAAGATCATATTTATGAGATAATGGACCACTAGTTGGTTCTTCCGACAATATACTCGATGCCTTATGCCAGAAATAAAACTCTGGAACAATGAAATTGTTGAAAGCATCCACCTCAGACAGGATCTTACGGTTCTAATCAAATAAAATGATGGAGTCTATAAATATTTTGAAGGAAATTAAACATGTACTGTGCTAATAAATGTACTATGAAATATTTTCAAATGTCAATCTTACCCTCTTTCTGAAATTATCTGGATTTAAAAGGATATTTCAACCCAAATCAAAAAATTCTGGCCTTATCTCGATTAAATGTACTGGAACTGTTTTATGTTTAGTGGCTAACTCATATGAATTCATACGAGTTCAGTCATATGAAAATGTATGATTTTAAAAAGGAGGCATGGCGCCCAATCCCAATCCTAAACCCAACCATCATTGGGGGATGAGCAAATCGTACTAAACTGTACAAATAAGATTGTACGAATTCATATAAATTAGACAGTTACGAATTGCTGTGAGATAACATTAAAAATTTGACCAGATATCCTCTCACTCCACTTGTTCCAAACTTGTTTGAGTTACTTTCTTCTGTTGATCACAAATGAAGATATTTTGAAGATTGCTGGAAACTGGCAGAAAATGGCTTCCATAGTACTGTATTTTTATCCCTTCAAATGAATTCAAGTAGTACTAGCAATCAACATCACAATATCTTATTTTAAGTTCAGCAGGAGGAAAAACAAAAATTAAAAAGGTTTGGAGCAAACTGAGAGTTGAGAGAATGGTGAGGAAATTTTTGGTGAATGGAATTTTGCCTTTAAAGTAAGTTTTTGCAAAGATTTGTCGTATTTATATGGACATACAGTACATATCTGAACTTATCATGATACATTTTCCCCTTTAACAACACGTGCGTACCTACAGTTCAAGTCATTATTAATAGCCCCCCTGAATTATTAGCCCCCTTGTTTATTTTTTTCCCTATTTCCTGTTTGACGGAGAGGAGATTTTTTTCAACACATTTCTAAACATAATAGTTTTAATAACTCATTTCTAATAACTGATTTCTTTTGTCTTTGCCATGATGACAGTAAATAATATTTTACTAGATATTTTTCAAGACACTTCTATACAGCTTAAAGGCGGACATTTAAAGGCTTAATTGGGTTAACTAGGCAGGTTAGGGTAATTAGGCAAATCATTGTAACGATGGTTTGTTCTGTAGACTATCAACAAAAAAAATACAGCTTAAAGGGGCTATTTTACTTTAAAATAGCCTTTTAAAAAAAATCAAAACTGCTTTTATTCTAGCCAAAATAAAACAAATAAGACTTTCTCCAAAATAAAAACTATTATCAGACATACTGTGAAAATGTCTTTGCTCTGTTAAACATCATTTGGGAAATATATAAAACAGAAAAAAAAATTCAAAGGGGGGCTAATAATTCTGACTTCAACTGTACATGAGTTTGTTTTTGAACTCATTATTATGTTAGTGAATTTGGAATGCCTTGAAGACCTTATATAATAAATTACTTGCACATCAGAAGATGAAACACAATGAAGACAATTATAGCCAGTGTTGGGGAAAGTTACTTTAGAAAGTAATGCATTACGATATTGAGTTACTCCCCATAAAAGTATCTAATCGTGTTACTTAGTTACCTTTTATGATAAGTAATGTGTTATGCTACTTTTGAGTTACTTTTGCATTACTTTTTCTAACTTGGGCTGAGGCTGAGCTCTGCAAATAGCAACAATTCAAGAGGTGGTCCACTACGATATCATATTTTAAACTTTAGTTGATGTGTAATGTAGATGTGTGAACATAAACAACATCTCTGAATGTAATATGCTCAAAGCTCAATGCAAAGGGAGACATTGGCTACGGTCACACTGCATTCTTTTTGCCCATATGTGACTCAGGTCTTGACAGTGTGAACAGCCTAAACCGCATGGAATCTGATCTTTTCACTTCCGATTTGTGCCACTTTTATATGTAGTCTTAAATCAGACACAAGATCTGATGTTTTGCAATGCGACCGCAGTGTAAACGGTTATGTCGGATTTCATGTGACTTTTACATAATCTTCGAGCGACATACGTCATCATTCTGTGCTGCAAACATCATCTACACCTCTGCAGCATTGTAGAATAACACACAGAGCGATTACTTTAACACAGAAAGTTGGTTGTTCATTTTGAAAAAGATTTTGAAGGCAAAACTGGTGCTTGTTAACCACTCTGGTTAACGATCAGGGCACGGGATGATCGCAATGCTAAAGAGCATCGGGGGTGTTGCGGAAAGGGGATCCGTCCACAAAGGAGGAGGCACTTTCATTTTAAGGATGAACATTATCCCCGACCGAATAAAGGGCAGGAGCTCAAGCACCCAAACCCCCCATCTGCATGTGTCTGTTGTTTATAACGAAGTAAAATAAAATAACTGCAAACGGAGGTAAACCAACTCTGCCTTCACAGTTCAGTCTGTGGTTGCTCATTAACCCTTGATGAGTTCACTACACCGGTGGTCAGACAGGCGCACGCCGCGGTTGTCATAAATCATAAATGATCAATGTTTTCAATCACAAGGGACTTATTTTAGGTTTCAAATGCCGAAATACACATTAGTAGTAGCAGAACAACCTTTTACAGTTCATGTAATACACCACGGTTTTCTGTGAAAAGGGCAACAATCATATTAAGCATAATCTGACAACGTGCTTCATACAGTATACACATTGTGTGCATATTTAGACATTTTGTGTTGTAATACTTCTGCGCATGCGGGTCAGTTTACAACCATAATCTGTTCACACTGCAAATCTGATATTGGCCACATTTATAACAAAAGTGTAAACAGCTAGGCAAAAAAAAAATCAGATCTGAGAAAAAAATCAGATTTGAGCACTAAGCCTCGCAGTGTGAACTTAGCCATTGGCTTTTATAGAGTTAGCTTAGCAAAGTCTACAGCGAACAAAGTTTGGTTGCAAACAATTGGTCGCAGTTAAGCGCTGGATTCAGCCTATGATAAAAGAAGCTGTGGATTGTGAGCCACAACCTGTAAGTACTTCTTTTTGTAAAATTGATATCTTACATGCATAGTTTCTAGCATTCATTCTAGGCTATGTTGCAGTAAGGACGTAAACAAGGATATAAACCACGAGAAACGCGGTTCGTCACTAGCAATTATTATTAGCAATTTAGCTCATGCCTGTCAACATTTGTGCCCGAATTTCCTAAGAAAAGGGGGTGTGGGGGGTTTGGTTTGGTGGTCTCTGAGTACAAAGTTGAGAACCGGGGGGATGGATGGGCTGCGGGTGTATGTGGTGTTATCAACTGTAGCCTACCATGTTTTCGGCCGGCGGCAATAAGATGCTTTATCAAAATTGATGACCTGGTATAGGGATGAAATTACGGAAGTTTTCCGGAAGAAATAACAAGACGGGAGGGTGGCAGAAAATGGGTGTGAAATACGAGAGACTCTCGGGAAAATGGGAGTTTGGCAGGTATGATTTAACTACAAACATGTATCCGTTTTCCCCCTGTAAACCTCCACAATTGTCACCAGCGACTGCAATGTATCTGTATGCGTCAACATTTCGTGAGTTTTACATTTGAAATAATGGAGTATATCATGTAGAGACATCCAAAGTCTTCCTGAGGCGCCGCCACTGCTCCCATCCCTTCCTGTTTTACTACTCAAGCCAGCAGCACTTCAGAAAATTAGTCAAGACGGCAGCAATGCATTGAGCACGCGTATTACTATTACAGTAATTTCGTGAACCATTTTACTCAGAATAAAGGAAATACCACATCATATCATTTATTCCTTTTTCTGCAACGTATGTTTCATTATTTATTTATTTACAAAAGTGCGTTGTTTTCTGAATAGGTTTGTCCATGCGTTGAGTATATTTTCTATAACTGCACTTTATAACTTATACCTATATCCTGCACTTGCTGCTATTGCACTCCTGGTTAGACCTAAACTGCATTTCGTTTCCTTGTACTTGTACATGTGTAATGACAATAAAGTTGAATCTAATCTAATCTAATTTATTTATTCAGCATAAACATACTCTTGATAAATACCTGGAGTGCGTTTTAATTTGTTCTGGCCTTACTACAGTACAATGTCATTACGATTGCATTTTTATGACATGGTTAAACCTCAGAAAGAGAACAAAAAACCAAAGTAGACCGTTTTACCTGCTATCTATTAGAAACGGAGACTTTACAGCCATCTTACAATGTACCATTTCCTATATACACTAGTATGGGATGCTGAAATGAAATGCTGATGGCTGTTTTAGCATTTGAACCTTTGTTCTGACTGTCCATAAATATAGTACGGCAACGGGTACTTAATGCTAAAACGGCTTGCTATAACAGTCTGACAGACAGCATGCCAGAGAGGCAGGACCTTTCCGGTTGACGTGAAGCCGATCCGCCAATCACAACACATTAAGTGCTCAGTTTAGTTTTCATGTGAAAGCTTTCTGTTTGTGTCGCATGTCATTCACACGATCAGTATTACCCTACTTTTGACAGCGTGCACGCATTTGGAACCAGAAGAGCACACTGTACACCGCTAACTAAATTATTAAGCTTTTATTTAAACACTGATCCTCAAGGCACAAAAGCAACTCGAAGACAAGATTTGAGAAGTGCCCTCATCTGAATGAGTGAATGAAAGTTACTACGTGCAAATGAAGTGTTGCTTCTAAAAGGTAAGACTTAATTTTGTTCAATTATGTTAATTCTATCTATCCGTTATGCCAAGGTAAACATTTGAGAAGTTATGTGTCTGTAACATTTTTAGTGTTGGATCTGTGGATTGACTTTAAATATTTATACCTTTAAAAAAACTGAAAGCACAGTTTATATAAGTAGAATCTTTGCTAATTTTTTTTCATGTGTGCTTTTGCTTGCATATAGACTTTTTTTAATTTAAATATTTAGCAATTAACTATTTAGTAAACTTGTTTTTCATATTTTTGAAATTTTTATTTATGCTTTTGAATTGCATTATTGGATCTTGATCTTTCTTCAAAAAGCTGTTGATGGTGAAAAGTTTAAATAGTTATTTTTGTTGACATTTTTAATAGTAAAGTGATATATTGTTTTGTGTTTGTGTTATAAATTATGGTACAAAAACCTGGTAATAAACTGCCACTACTTTTTCTGTTATTTTAGAGTTAATTATCTTTATATTGTTTATCAAGCAATTTAATATTGTCTCAAACTACTAAAATGCCAATAAAAGTCAATTAAACTGTTATTTGTTAAAATGTAGAGTTGAATTTTCAACATCAACATCAACAGAGCAGAGATAAAACTCCCATAATGCAATTTACAGCCATGAATGAACAGACAACACCGTTAGAACCACAGAATACAGTACCTGTTAATTAACAGGTGTGTTTTTTTTTAAAGTTGTGTAGTGTTTTTGTTTGTTTGTTTGTTTGTTTTTTTCTTTTACTAAACATATCACATAGAGAACCATATCAAAACCATAACCCTGAAATCGAACTGTGATCAGTACCTATGCACCCCAAGTAAATTCAGTTGAAGTCAGAATTATTAGCGGCACTTTGAATTTTTTTCTTTTTTAAATATTTCTCAAATGATGTTTCACAGAGCATGGGGATTTTTACAGTATGTCTGATAATACTTTTTTTTATTTTGGCTAGAGTAAAAGCATTTTTATTTTAATTTTAAAAAAAAATTTAAAAACCATTTTAATGTCAAAATGATTAGCCCCTATAGGCTATTTTTTTTTCGATAGTCTACAGAACAAGCTATTTTTATACAATAACTTGCCTAATTACCCTAACCTGCCTAGTTAACCTAATTAACCTATTTAAGCCTTTAAATGTCACTGTATAGGAGTGTCTTGAAAAATATGTAGTAAAATATTATTTGCTATCATCATGGCAAAGATAAACTAAATATTAGAAATGAGTTATTAAAACTATTATGTTTAGAAATGTGTTGAAGAATTTCTCCGTTGAACAGAAATTGGGGAAAAAATAAACGGGGGGTAATAATTCAGGGGGGCTAATAATTCTGACTTCAACTGTATATTAACATTATAGCTAATAGAACTTTATTTTAAAAATAGTGTTTTTTTGTTTATAATGAGGATGTTTTAAAGTCTAAAACATGCATGGTGTTTTAACCGCTTAAAATTCAATAGATCAAAGCATAATAAATTACATCATAACTCCTCTAATAGATATTACAATAGATCAATCTATAAACAGTAAAAAAAAATATTTTGCCACTTATTCAAACTACTTCTTTAAAATGAACTGAATAAACACAATTCTTGAGTTGAGTTTTTGGGACAACTTAATTATTTTGCGTTCAATCCACTGTGTGATGTCCCATGACGTAGAGAGTCCATCTGGGTAGGATTGAGAGTTGGTTCCACCTTTATTCTAGTTGTAATAAGGGGAACTTGTTATTGACTTCTTTGGACCCTTTAAAAATCTTATGGCTGGAATTTTGAGGAGGCTGCTGCTTTGGACTGGACTTTTTGTTTCGTTATCTATATTTACCCTGCAGAAAAAACCAGCTTAAACCAGCCTAAGCTGGCTGGTTTTAGCTGGTCGACCAGCCTGGTTTTAGAGGGGTTTTGGCCATTTCCAGGCTGGTTTCCAGCCATTTCCAGCCTGGTCTTAGCTGGTCAGGCTGGGAGTTGACCAGCTAAAACCAGCTTGACCAGCCAAAAGCAGCTATGTCCAGCTTAAACCAGGCTGGTCAAGCTGGTTTAACCTAAAATAAATAAATTACCCTGCTGAAAAATCCAGCTTAAACCAGCCTAAGCTGGTTGGCTGGTTTTAGCTGGTCGACCAGCCTGGTTTTAGAGGGGTTTTGGCCATTTCCAGGCTGGTTTCCAGCCATTTCCAGCCTGGAAATGGCCAAAACCCCTCTAAAACCAGGCTGGTCGACCAGCTAAAACCAGCCAACCAGCTTAGGCTGGTTTAAGCTGGATTTTTCAGCAGGGTAATTATTTTGTACATCCAACATTACATATTCTTGCCTACACGTACATCCGAAACATCACTGATTTCTGACAGCTACATTTACATTTTGTGGCTTTAGGTTTTTTAAAACTGTTTCAATAGCTTGTTATATAATTCTGGCTTTCTTGGATGTCCCTCTTCTTTGTTACGTCCTTGTAAGCCATAAGAGTAACAAATGGGGGCTCGCCCGGGATTTGACCTCGGGACCTCCCTCACCAAAAACGAGAATCATACCCCTAGTCCTTGTGCGCCATGGGACACAACACACTGAAACTCAACTTAAGTTAACTTAATTGGTTTGTGTTGGGACAACATTATGTTCAAGGAAACATTATGTGCGAGGAATTATGTTCAACCTAGCATGTGTTACAGTGAATCACCCATAAATAAAATTGGCAACATTTGACAACTAAAGATGACTGCGTGTGGAAGCACAATGCAGTAAGTTTAAATGCACAAATATGGCTCTGCAAATGAGGCATGGGAGCTACAGCATTACAACTGAATAATGACTTTCATTTTGGTGTGAACTAATCTTTTCAAGAAATCTCTTCTTCAGAGTTCACTGATGCCGGTGGGCTCATTAAATGATCCTATCAGTATCCTTATCAGGGAGGCTTGTGACATCAGCAAACGCATTTGCACATCTGCGGTTCGCAATTGAACGATCATCCAAACGTTGTTAATTGCACCCAGCTTTACTGAAGTGAAACAAGAAACAATCTGTTGCCGACAATACGCTCGTCACCCGCCAAACCCCCCCGATTTCCCATTCATTAGGTGAATCTGAGTTTACAAAGCGCGCCGTGTGCTCATTTTGAGTGTGCAGCTGTACATGATGTGATCATAACTTTAGAATTTCTCCCTGATGTTCTATTGTGCAGCTCTTTTGTTGTTTCTAGTCTTTTTATATAAATAGCATTAGCGTTTATATACACACACAAAGGGGTTTTGCTGTTTATTTCACAGTTCCTCCGATGCAATTCATCTAAATGGCGGAAGGAAAGTTTTAAGTTATGCTTATAGGCTTTTATGGAAGCTTCTTTTAGCCACAGAATACAACACTTTATTTATTTCTTTTTCTTGACAGTGCCTCTTTGAGGATTGTATTTCTGAGAGAAACACACACACAGTTAAGGCGTTATTTAAATGACAAATGTCGTGAGCGTAGCATTACAGGGGTGTGTTTTCCAAAAGCATGATTAGCCAACTAAGGTCACATTTTCCATCGTTACAAACATAGTTCGCAAACTTGTGCACTTGCAGCTACACGTCTGAAGCTGTAGTTAGAGACATAGTTCCTGGCTGTGTTCTATTCCCACTTATCCGCCCTCTGTCCTATTCATTTAGAACATTCTAACATTTAAACTTGGAATGATTAAAAATAAAAAAAGCATTAAGGTCATCTCTCTTAGGTGTAATTTGCTTTCAAAATATTTTTACAGTCCAGTTTTAGCAATCTTCATGTTTACAATTGCGCTTCCTTCACAGTGCACTTTGAAAACATTTATGTCATTTTGAACACAGCCTCATGACAAAAGCTATAGGTGACCGATTATTTAAAAGCGGAATTTACGTTACGTCTCCAAAGCTTGTGAAAACAAAAAAACATAGCGTATGTTAATGCTTTTAATTTATAGAGGGTTATTTATTAAATATCTGTACTGTATATGACCTGTTGGTTAGAACATTTCTGCAGTGGTTTGCATGTGTCAAATTGTAAAAGTAGACTTAAAAAAATAAATAAACAATATCCTACTTTAATAATAACAATCATCATCATCATCATCATAAATATTATTAATAATATTATTAAAGTAGGATTTTTTTCATTTCTTAATAATTAATAAATATTAAATTTAATTTTTTAATAAATAGCCGTATTATTTAAATTATTTATATATATTAGAATACGTGTTAGCTTTTGTAAGTAATTTTGTTTTAGAATAGAATATGTAACATTATAATATTTGTAAAGGAAACACAGACCTTATATGTGCCGATTACATATATTTTAATTAATATGTAAAACGAGTGCATCTTTTTACCAAAACTAATATTGGATTTTATTTTAAATGCGTGTTTGTGTAAAACAATATAATTTGCACAAAGAAATTATGGAGTTCTTCTCTCCACCCCATTTAGAGCATCATTATGGGCGTTTTACGCTATAACTAACGTGGTTCAAGCCATGGATCTGCGACAGAGAAACTAGGGGTTTTGGGAAACGCTCGTCACAACATAGTTCTTTTGCCAAACGATGCATCGTACTATGATAGTTCAGTCATGAGTAACGTCGTTGTTTGGGAAACGCACCCCAGGTCGAGAGCGCATTAATGTAATACAAGCGAGCGAATCTCTTTTACTCGCGTACCGATGTCCTCTGTTCACGCACACTCTCAAATATACGCTGTTAGCGTGCAAAACTTCACACGTGCATTCAAATATACGCTGCTCGCAAGCAAAACTTTACGCACGCTCTCAAATATATGCTGCTCCAAATTATATTATAATATACCCTACAGTTGTAGAAAACTACAGCATTGGGTCATTTGTTTATATTACTACAGTTGTTGTGTTACCATAGCAACGATAGTAGGCCTATTACTACAACCGAAATTGAAGCACTTTACTATAGTATGGTTCAAAACACTGTACGTGACAATAGACGTGTTCAGGGGCCCTGTGAAACAGCTTTTCCTTAAAATGAAGAGGATGACAAGGAAAATGCCTTCCAAAATCGCATTAAAATGTGAAGAAAGCAGAGTAATTAACTTTTTCGTAGTTGCCATGATAAACTAGGATTGAAAGTGACATCTGTTTGAAGAGTGAAAAGTACAGTAGGCTATAACACCTTCTAAATTGTTTTTCCTACTATTTTCTATTACACTTACATTTCTGGTTGTGTTAGTTATAGTTTTGTTGTTTATGTTTTTTATTTGATTAATGTTTGCTTGATAATTTTTTTTTAAATAACATTTATTCTTCACACCCAACGTCTATGCTCTGTATCTTTAAGTGTTTTTTGTAATACTATTTTTAGTATGTTGTGTATTGTTAATAAATAGTGTACCACTATATAAATCATTAGAACATTCTTGGGATAACTTATTTAACAGGAGTATCTCTGCAGAGCAAAAGGCACAAATCGTGAGTCCGCATGATTTCACTGAGCAAAAGCAGACAATTCACACTTGAGCAACGTATATTTGAGAGCGTGCATGCGTGAAGTTGTGCATGCCACCGGCGAATATTTGCGAGCATGTGTACGTTTTTCACGTGAGCAACGTATATTTGAGAGCGCGCGGAAAGTTTTCCATGCAAACAGCGTATATTTGAGAGCGCGTATGAAGTTTTGCACCTAGCATTGTATAGTTGAGAGCGCTCGTAAAGTTTTGTGCATGAACAGAGGAAATCGGTGCACTAGCAAAGAGATTTGCTCACTTGTATTACATTAATGCGTTCTCGACTTGTAATGCTGCACTCATGACATTTTGTCATCTTGGAAATATAAGGTTCTTTCTGCGCTCTGAATAATTTTGAGATATTGAGCTTTAAAAATTTTGCTTTCCATACAGTATGTGTGTAACGTTTAGGTAACATTTATGATAACTACACACTATGAATCATTTACTAGGCATTAGCATCTAGTTAATTCATAATTTGTTAAGTATTTACTCTATATTAATAAGCGTTAGTAAGCAGTTTTTAACTGCAGCTACAAATGCTCTATTCTTGACTTACAACCACATTCATAATGTGCTTAATAATTGTACTTTAATACTTTGTTAATGATTTATTTTTCATTACTAAATTAACTGTTGCATTATTTATAAACCATTTGTATTTAAGAATAGTTGGTGGTTTTTAAGATCATTCAGAATGAGTTAGTAAATGATTAATAAACTATTGAAATCAACGTATATTTATCTTATTATTCAGGCATATAGTAATAGCTACTTTATATGTTAATAAATGCTTTAGATTAGATTAGATTAGATTCAACTTTATTGTCATTACACATGTACAAGTACAAGGAAACGAAATGCAGTTTAGGTCTAACCAGGAGTGCAATAGCAGCAAGTGCAGGATACAGGTATAAGTTATAAAGTGCAGTT
>LR812533.1:16129330-16301830 GCA_903798195.1 Danio kyathit | reverse complement strand
TATGACTGCCATGAGCTTAGAGGACTGCATCCATACATCTCTGCAATGACTCAAATCACTTATTAATAAAGTCATCTGTAATGGCAGAGAAAGCTTTCTTGCAGGACTCCCAGAGTTCATCAACAATCTTTGGATTAATCTTCAGTGCCTCCTTACCCCAGACATGCTCAATAATATTCATGTCTGGTGACTGGGCTGGCCAATCCTGGAGCACCTTAACCTTCTTTGCTTTCAGCAACTTTGATGTGGAGCCTGAAGTATGAGAAGAAGTGCTATCCTGCTGAAGAATTTGCCCTCTCCTGTGGTTTGTAATGTATTGGGCAGCACAAATGTCTTGGTACCTCAGGCTGTTGATGTTGCCATCCACTATGCAGATCTCTTGCACGCCCCCATACTAACTGTAACCGCAAATCATGATTTTTCCTTCACCAAACTTGACTGATTTCTGTGAGAATCTTGGGTCCATGTGGGTTCCAATAGGTCTTCTGCAGTATTTGTGATGATTTGGATGCAGTTCAGCAGAGGATTTATTGGAAAAAATAAAATGATGAACTAGAAGTCAAGGTATTATGTGTTGCTCTTACAACTGGGATTGACGACAAGACTTTTGTCAGATAGTGTATATATAATTGTGTCAGAATTGAGACACACTTTGCCTTGTATGACAATTTTCCTCAATTTCTAAAGTAAAAATTCTCTTGAGTGTTTTGGAATATTTTGGAATTTTCCAAAATTATTTTTCTCACAATTCAGAATTAAAATATAAATAAATAAATACATTTATTTTCATTAATTTATTCTGAATTGTGAGATAATGTCCATTCAAATGTAATTATTTCATTTTATTTTATTCAATCCAATGTGTCAATTGACTTCCATTCGCCTCTGCTTCTCTCAGTAATTCAATAAACGCCTGGGCGTATAAGTAGTGAAATCCGTTCTCTCTGGATCACGCAAGAAGCCGCCGTAGGAAAAGAGCAGACCAGCTCAAGGCCCGGATTATACTGTGAGTAAATCACACTGACACAGGCTGAGAAAGAGAGTCTACATTGTCTGACGGAGGGATCAATCACTGCAGTGATTTGCAGCCTCTGTGCGAAACACACATAACCAGAGCCCTCCCGACTAAGTACATTATCCCGACTCCGCAATTCTGTGACAGTCCGATCCATATGGAGTGGGTGGAGAAAGGTGAACATCCAGCAGATAAACTACACTAGTGAACTGCTGTCATGTTTCTTTACACTCTAGTTTTCCGTTGACGAACACAAAACAGCCAGAGGACTGCCCACTTACTGTCTTTTGAAAATGTATTCATATATTGTTTTAAGATAAAAATAAAGGATTCTGCATAAAATGAATGGCACCCACTTGTAGCTGTGTTTGTGTGTGTATTGGTTTATCATGTGATTTAAATTGTCAGGTAAAAAAAAAAAAAAAAATTTTGTCCCAGTAATGTTATATTCAGATATTATTTAAGGTGTCTTTAAGCTTTGTGTGCTGTTGGGGATGTTTTCATCCACTCTGGGTTGATTTTGAGTCTTAATTTGGCAACAACATTGTTGTTAATATGTTTGTTAATATGGCAAAACATGTAGTTTTAACTAAAGAAGGTCCATACTGACTCCAAAGGCAGATACTAATAAGATCAGGGCCTGTTGTGTGGACTTTGGGAGTTTTACGATGTGGTCAGATGTTGATTGGTCAGTTTGAATGTCTCAGTATTTGGGCTTTGGTCACATGGTCAAGAAATATACAAAATAGTTGATAAACATTGCTCTGTCTCCTTTCCTGCTCTGTGCTTTTCCTGGTCTGCTCTTTTCTTGCTCTGCTCCACTCCAGCTCTGGAGTCTATCTTCTCTGACTCTACTGCTATCAGGCTGTCTTCGGGGCCTACTCTTCTCATCTCTCTGTCTCCCTCCCCTGTCTCTCCTTCTCTCTCAGGTAACTTTATTTTACCTTTAAGCTGGGTAGAATTATAAGCATATGTTTTGATCATTTCATGTTTAATGAACAAACAGAAAGAGGAGGGCGTGGTTAAGAATATTATGGCTGAAGCAGTCAAACAGACGTCAACAGAAGGTCACTAATCCAAACGCAAAAACAAAGTGTCAGAATTTGACTGAAAAATTTTTCAAACGGTCAGAATTCTTTCAGTGGATTAACTTCAGCTTAGTCCCTTATTTATCAGGGACAGCTGAATGAACCGCCAACTATTCCAGCATATGTTTTACGCAGCAGATGCCCTTCCAGCTGCAATACAGTACTGGGAAACACCCATACACTCTCACATTCACACACACACTCATACACAATGGTCAATTTAGTTCATCCAATTCACTGTGGGGGAAACCGGAGCACCCGGAGGAACCCAAAGGAACAGACTTTGACACAAAGTCATATGCAGGAAGGCATCAAAAAGATATAATCTGGTCAAACTGAACAGAGTCTGTTTTGTGAGTCATATACACAAGTGTTTGCACTGAAAAAAGCACACATTAGAATAGCACAACTGTTTAGTGCATTTGCCCCGCTGTGTCTTCAATTCGAGCATCCAAAACCCTCGCAGAGACAACACGCATGGCTTTTTCCAGGAGAGCCAGCATTACTCGTGTCTCTGCAGCAGGAGGAAGCCGAAGACCCAGCGGGATTAGAAAGACATGCAGACGCGATTTGAGATGAAATTCTGAGTAAGCTCAGTTTCCCACAATCCACAAAAGAAAAGCATTGTTCATTCACCTCACGTGCTGAAAAATGTGAAGAGATTGATTGCCAGAGAGACAGGCAACCTTTTGCCGGCCAGCACAAATACCTAGGAATTACAGAGTGCTGTGTAAATGAGAGGAGAGAGATGAAGAGGAAAAGACTGTGTGCATGTGTTACGGAGTACAGTAGAAAAGAGATGAAAGACGAAAACAAAATACCGCTGAATAAAAACCTGCAGAGCTTGGCATACTGTAAACAAATAAAGAATTTTACGTAATTCAGTGTGACCGGTGTAATATATTATCACATAAACATTTAGCCTGTGCGAGAGCTTATACTGAATAATAGAACAGTCAAACATGCAAAGGACTGCACTGCACTGTGAAATACATTATTCATAAATAATGCCTTTAAACAAAGATACTTGAAGTTTACACACGGCCCGCTGGAGCAAATTGCTTAATGATGTGTGTTTATGCAACATCTTCAAAGATTTCAGGGGATAGCAGAAAATTATTTGTAAGAATGATATTAAAATGTACTGTAGAATTACTAACAATGACATGCTGGATCAGCCAATTACATGGCAGCAACTCAATGCATTTAGGCATGTAGACATGGTCAAGATGATCTGCTGCAGTTCAAACTGAGCATCAGAATAGGGAAGAAAGGTGATTTAAGTGACTTTGAACTTTGACGGTCTTGTCTGAGTATTTCAGAAACTACTGATCTACTGGGATTTTCACACACAACCAGCTCTAGGATTTACAGAGATTGGTCCGAAAAAGAGAAAATATCTAGTGAGCGGCAGTTCTATTGGGTGCAAATGCCTTGTTGATGCCAGAGGAGAATGGCCAGACTGCTTTGAGCTAATAGAAAGGCAACAATAACTCAAATAACCACTTGTCACAACCGAGGTATGCAGAAGAGCATCTCTGAATGCACAACACATCCAACCTTGAGGCGGATGGGCTACAGCAGCAGAAGATCACATCGGGTGCCACTCTTGTCAGCTAAGAACAGGAAACTGAGGCTACAATTCACACAGGCTCACCAAAATTGGGCGATAGAAGATTGGAAAATCGTTGCCTGGTCTGATGAGTCTCGATTTTTGCTGCGACATTTCAGAATTTGGTGTCAACAATGTAAAAAGCATGGATCCATCCTGCCTTGTATCAACGATTTAGGCTGGTGGTGTTGGTGTAATGGTGTGGGGGATATTTTCTTGGTACATTTTGGACCCATTAGTACCAATTGAGCATCATGTCAATGCCACAGCCTACCTGAGTATTGTTGCTGACCATGTCCATCCCTTTATGACCACAGTGTACCCATCTTCTGATGGCTACTACCAGCAGGATAACGTGCCATGTCATAAACCTCAAATCATCTCAGACTGGTTTCTTGAAAATAAGTTCACTGTGCTCAAATGGCCTCCACAGTCAAGAATTCTCATTCCAATAGAGCACCTTTTGGATGTGGTGGAACAAGAGATTTGCATCATGGATGTGAGGCTGACAAATCTGCAGCAACTGTATGATGCTATTATGTCAATATGGACCAAAATTGCAGATTTTGATCTCTGATTTTTTTTTTCCCAGTACCTTGTTAAATCTATGCCACGAAGGCTTAAGGCAGTTCTGAAGGCAAAAGGGGTACAACCCGTTACAAGAAACCTATTAAAGCAGCACTGTGTCAACTTAATGCAAATAAAAAGCAACTTTCTTGCGTGACAACCAATAGGTGCACCAGAAGAGCTCACATGACTCTCTCTCAGCTTCCGCAGAGGTCGGTTGTAATCTCCATGCTGTAGACCTACACAGACCTGCGTTTGCAGCAAATCGCCACCCAGAGCGACAGGCAGCTACAAAGTCACTGCTAGTGTGAATGAGGCATTAGCCAAAAGCTAATGGTAAAGACAAAACGATCTTATATAAGGAAAACAAAATGAAACAATACCAACTGTGATGATATTTGTGGAATATAATGTAATGTAACACAGGTTATTTTACCTGATTGGTGGACATGCTGTCCAAACAAGGTGTCAGATTATGCTAATTCTGTCAGGTTTGTCAACAAATGCAGGTGAGAAGTGCTGAATTTCACTTATAAACCACAAGTGGGAGCCACGAGAGAAACTTGCATAGTGCTGCTATAAAGATAATAACTATGAAAAGCTAATTGGAATGCTTTTTTATTTGTATATTTTACCAAGACTAAGGGGCCATTAGCAGTTTGTTTTGTTATTTTACCTTACACAACATCCATCTAAGCGATGCAGTGTAGGTAGTGCTGTCGTCTTACAGCAAGCAAGTCGCTGGGTCAGTTGGCGTTTCTGTGTGGAGTTTGCATGTTCTCCCTGCGTTTGCATGGGTTTCCTCCGGGTGCTCCAGTTTCCCCCACAGTCCAAATGCAGGTGCAGGTGAATTGGGTAGGCTAAATTGTCTGTAGTGTATGAGTGTGAATGAGTGCGTGTGGATGTTTCCCAGAGATGGGTAGCAGCTGGAAGGGCATCTGCTGCGTAAAAACGTGCTGGATAAGTTGGCGGTTCATTCCGCTGTGGCGACACTGGATTAATAAAGGAACTAACCTGAAAAGACAATGAATGAATTAACATCCATCTAGTTGGTCCGGCTGCGGGGGCTGGGGGATAAACCATCTCCAGGCCCACGGCCAAAGCAGCCCGGGAAAGCACGGTTATCATGTCTGCTTCTAGATCCGACACCGCGCTCACCACCCTGAAGGGAGGGAGCAGGTTCGAACTCTCATCAGACAATGACAGCTCGTCCTCCGATGCAGCAATGGACATATGACCCTTGGTGTTATCAAGTGAGAGGGCGACCATCCGAGGACGGAGCACTTCTCTCACTCAAAGCTTAGATGGAGCGCGTGGAGGAGCGAGAGGTCCGCAAGCCAAATGGCGTCGGATTTACTCCCACTGTGACCCTCAGATCTGCCCGAGTGCCAAACGCAGAGCGGGGAACAACTGGAGTGAGTCGCCCTTTTGCAAGAGTGGGCCGCAATCTTAACTGCGCATCAGACATGCCACCGAAGTGATGGCATGCACTGCCTGCTAGCACCGCATCAACATGCTGGACCCCCAGACATGAAACGCAGTGCTCGTGCCCATCATCCGGGGACAGGAAACCATCGCATCCAGAAACGCACGGTCGGAGTGACATCTTGTAAAAGGCGCGCTGCACAACCGTGTTGCTCTTTTAGAAAAAAACTTAATGCTCTGGAAGACCGGACACAAAGAATGCCAGGCAAGGGAGAAACCCAGCTTGACCGTCTGCCGCCGCGTATCGTACACTCTAGACTGGGAGAAGCAGCCTGCTTTCTCGTTCTCTTTCTCTGTAAAGATTCACTTGGAGAAAACCCATGAAGACTCTCTCAGAAGCTTAGTGAAAGGCTCTGAAATCAAAAAGGATGCCTCGGCATGGCACGAGCGGCGTCTTTATACAACAACTGATTGTAATTGACGACCAGCTGTGCACGCTGATGCTGCCAACTCATTGGCATTTCATTGGCCCGTTTTATTACTCTTTCAGATGATTGGATTCTGACAAAATCCCCACAGTGGAAGTTTTCCACATAGCATTGTAGTTCCCCTCCCGATGGGTAACTGACTCTTAAAGGGAATGGGAGATGAGACTCTGATTGGTTTAATGCATGTTATGTTCAAAACACACCCATAACTCATTAAGAGAATACGCACAACCCTGTTAGACCATCAGCCGGGGCGCAGATAATATTTTTCCATCCTTAAAATAGCAAAAGTGGATTTGGACATGCACTTAATGCTTTTGCGCCATGCGCTTTAGACATCACACTTAAGCCCTGCTCACACTGTCAGATTTCAGCCACGATTCTGTCATCTGAGACAAATTTGGGAAATCCTAAAAGATTCATGAAATCCTATGCTAAAATCAGTGATCTTTGATCGTTGGTTTGACATGTTCACAGACAGCCGCTTAGCACCCGTTGCGATCAGATTTCTGGCAGTGTCAGAAGATTTCAGACACTTTCCTGCAGTGTGACGACAGCTGCGATGAGCATTAATTCAAGAACCAATAGGAGCTCCGAATTTGATGACGCGATTCGTGCGACAATTCAAATGACAGGGGGGAAATGTCACAGATTGTGTACTGTGTAGATTGTTTACGTTTGCTGTGAGCAATCATTTCAGAAAGCTGGATAGTGAGAGTGTCATATGGAGTCAGAGAAATCTCAAAAGAAATTCACGCAAAAGACACGATGTACACATGCGTAGCCTAATTCACGTGCATAAAACTAAATTCACGTGCGTAAAATATTTATTTATATTCACAAAAACAATTCACGTGCTCAAAATAAAAATACATATTCATAAAATACATTTCACAAATGCAAAACCCCATTTGCAAGTGTATAAGAGTGTACAAAATCTTTTGAATGTTTAAAACTTGTGAGTTCATCCTGAATGAGAATGTGCAAATCCTCTTTCACGTACGACTCCCCCTGGATACGTGTGTGTGTATTTTTGAGACTGTCCTGGCAGAAGCAAGCAACTCGTAACCTTTCAGCCAATCAGATGAGACCTGTATTCAATATCACCTACTCTGCGCTCCTTTTGCGCAGACGGTTTCTCTCCAGCATGGCGAACGGAGAAAGAGATGCACAGGCTTCAACCCAGAACTATTAAATCCCCTGACTATCATTGACTAAAAACTTAATTTACATTATATCTAATGAAAGTAAACTGGCTGTTGTTGTGCTTTAGTAATATCTAGAATATAAATATAATATTAATACTTTTCGGGATCTTTTTCAACAAATCGGAGCCTCTCGGATCATTTCAAACATGTTTGATGCTGTTCATGATTTTAAATCGGGCTGATCACTGCTCTGATAACCTTCCCTCCAATACAGTCGCATCACCGAAGAGAAGAGCTGAGGAGAATCACGTCAGTTTTAATAAATTCAGTTAGAAGGTGTTTTTAACTGCAGTCACGCCATCAGCGGTTCCGAGAGAGAGAGAGAGGGTCACGCTATCTGTGCTTCAAATTGCAGTGCGCGTCTACTCGGTGTTGCGCGGTAGATTAAAGACGCGTGTGTTTAATGCGCTGCAGTTTTAATCTTGTTTCACTTTTATTCGCGTATGAATTCAAATGAGAGATAGTCATAAATGGTCACTTTTATTCATGTTTGGATATATAAAAATCATGACTTTGCATGGCTATGCTATTTCTTCTTTGTTTTGCTGTAATTGTGTTTTATTTACGACTTTAACAACAAAATGAATAGCATTTAAAAGTCATTACCCGGCTGTCATAACTATTCACATTTGTTTTCATATTTACAACCTACTATGTAGGTGTTTACTGTACTATTATGATTGTTTTATTGGTTTATTTGTTTTTTTCGGTAAATATTTTCCTGTGGAATGTTGCTAAATATTTAAAAAAAATGTTGTTGTACAATTGTTACCACTGTGCTCACTTTTCATATCATATTACTGTTTCATATTTGAATAGCACGCTAAAATCATGAAAAACACAGTGTTTTTACTGAAGAGTCATATTAGAAAACTCATAAAAAAATAAAATCAAATTGTTTTCTGCCAACTCCACCAGATTATTGTTCTACATGTCCTAATGTACCAATGTGCTCGCTTTATCATATACTGTTTCATATTTTAATAATAGCACGCCAAAATCATGGAAAATACAGTGTTTTTTTTTACTATATGGTCATATATTTATATTTATTTATTTATATTTATACGTGATGGTGGAAAAAAAAACTGAGTGGGAGAAAAAAAAATGGGTTGGAGAAAAAAAAAACAGTGATAGGAAAATATATATCTTTTTAAGTTCTTGCGTTGTTTTGCGAGGGAACGCAAAGATGTTTTTCCACAAACACTTCCTGTTCTCTTCATACATGTCAACCCTCCCGTTTTTGCCTGGATTATCCTGTATTTTACAATTCTATCCTGCTATCATCATATCATTCAGTATTTTCCCATATTTCTCATGTATTTTTAATCTTGAAAACACGCTGAAATGAATATAGAAATGTCTTCATTCACTTTCTTTCCATTAAAGCTGTGCGTCGATCACAATGACTGTATATAATAGGTCGATCATCACCCTTCATATGCAATCTCTGAATCAGCGAATGCATGTATGAGCCAATGACTGGTATAAGCGCTGACTGACAGAAGCGCTCCGTGTGATAAAGTGCAGGGCATTTTGGGATATTCGGGTGTATGTTTAAACAAGACAAAATACTCTTAATAATTTGTAAACATGTCTGTCCTGCGTGTTTTATTTTAACACACCTAATGACAAACTAATGCACAAACAGTTACGAAAGTAATGGAATACTTTCATTATAGATCTGTGCATTATACAGTGACACCACTGTAATCAAATAAAAAACGAGAGATTAATTTGCTGCTCTTCACTTGTTTGATAACAGAGGTGTCACTTTGGTGTGAAGCTGATCTGGGATCAGTTTGTCATACGGAGCGCTTCAGTCAGTCAGCGCTTATACCAGTCATTGGCTCGCTCATACATGCATTCGCTGATACTGAATGATATGATGATAGCAGGATAGAGTAGTAAAATACGGGATAATCCAGGCAAAAACGGGAGGGTTGACATCTATGAATTCACTTAAGGGAAGTGTTTGTGGAAAAACAGTTTTGCGAGGGAACGCGATCTTTGCGAGGGAACGCAAAAAGATAAAAATATATATTTTCCAATCATTGTTTTTTTTTCTTCCACCCTTTTTTTTTTCTCCCACTCAGTTTTTTGTTCCACCATCACATCCCTTCCGGGTCTCCGTACTACGGCACAACAACAGCCAGTTTACTTTCATTAGATATAATGTAAATTAAGTTTTTAGTCAATGATAGTCAGGGGATTTAATAGTTCTGGGTTGAAGCCTGAGCATCTCTTTCTCCGTTCGCCATGCTGGAGAGAAACCGTCTGCGCAAAAGGAGCGCAGAGTAGGTGATATTGAATACAGGTCTCATCTGATTGGCTGAAAGGTTACGAGTTGCTTGCTTCTGCCAGGACAGTCTCAAAAATACACACACACGTATCCAGGGGGAGTCGTACGTGAAAGAGGATTTGCACATTCTCATTCAGGATGAACTCACAAGTTTTAAACATTCAAAAGTTTTTGTACACTCTTATACACTTGCAAATGGGGTTTTGCATTTGTGAAATGTATTTTATGAATATGTATTTTTATTTTGAGCACGTGAATTGTTTTTGTGAATATAAATAAATATTTTACGCACGTGAATTTAGTTTTATGCACGTGAATTAGGCTACGCATGTGTACATCGTGTCTTTTGCGTGAATTTCTTTAGAGACTGTTCTGACTCCATAGTGTCATGTCATTTTCTTTCGTGTTTGGCGCGTCTTCATAGTCGATCAGTCTGACTTTATGACAGCTGAGATCTTACAGTGTGACATGGGAGCCATGTTTGTGCAGTCTTACATGCTACAATCATTCAGGATTATAAATACAAACTAACAAAAAAAATTGCACAGTGTGAGCTGGCTTTAAGATTGTTAAAATAGAGCCCATAGTCTGTTTTAAGAAGGGATGGCTGACGCGAAACTGACGTTTCGACACAGTGTCGAGATCCTGAAGCGCAAGTGTTTCGAAACACTGCACAGAAGCATGATCCGAAACACCCAGGTCATGTGACTAAAGTGTTTCGAAACACCTGGTCACGTGACTAAAGCGATTCAAAGCATCGATCAGTTCAGAAGCGTTTCGAGACTCGGCGAATCTGCATTTGGCTGACAGGGTCAGAAACCACTTCTGTCTCGTATGGCCTAGTGGACCGTGTGTGTGCACGTTATTACTGTGCTTCAAATGACTTTTGGGTTCGAATTCTGACTTGTACAAATACTCCGAAATCATGATTTTATGTATTTTAATCATGTTACTGTTTTATGGTGTAGTCTAGATAGGATACAGCTGCTGATATGCCATCAATTTAGCATTATGTTTGTAACACTGTAAAACAATAATTAATATTTTTACAGTACTGTGATGTTGGGTTTAGGTTTTGGGTACACATTAATAAAATACAATAAATGGGAAATTTAATTAATAATATAAATAATTCTTGTTAACTTATCGCCACAACCATGTCTGATCTATCAACAACCCTGTTTTATGACCAAAACAAGACATTTCTTCACAAAGTGTTTATTCGGATGTCAGACCAATGTTGTAACAAAACGATACAAGAACAGAGGAATTCAAACTGATATTAAAGCATTTCAAAAAAGCTGTAACAGCCTGGATTCGAACCCACAATTCCCACATGGTAGTCAGGAACCCTAACCGCTCCACTAAAGCACTAGAAGGTTCCATTCTACAAAGTGGGGTTTAATACCTCAATTTGATCAACTGTTCCTTGATGAAGCTGTTTCAGTGCGATACATAAAGAAATGACGGTAACACTTTATAATAACTACACACTATCAATCATTTACTAAGCATTAGCATCTAGTGAATTCTTTATCTGTTAATCATTAACTCTACATTAATAAGCGTTAGTAAGCAGTTTATAACTGCAGCTACAAATCATCTATTCTTGACTTACAACCACATTTATAATGTGCTTAATAATTGTACTTTCATACTTTGTTAATGATTTACTTTTCATTACTAAATTAAGTATTGCATTATTAACAAACCAGTTGTATTTAAGAGTAGTCGATGGTTTTTAAGATAATTCAGAATGAGTTAGTAAATGATTAATAAACTATTGAAATCAACGTTTATATATCTTATTATTCAGGCATATATTAATAGTTAATTTGTATGTTAATAAATGTATTTATTAACTCAACTTCATGCAGTTTTGTGACTTAATCTAAAGTGAGGACTATTAATGCTTTATAAATCCCTTATAAATGACAATTAAAGGCTCAGTATGAACAATAATCATTGCAATCTTATCTAAAAAGTAAAATTACTGTAAAGTTTAAACATTGCTGAATAACAGGAGTGTCAAAATACGACATAAAATTGGATAAAACAACAACAATATAACAATATAATAAGATGCAATGTTTAAACTGTACAGTAATTTTATTTTAGATAGGGTTGCAAAGAATATATTTTTTTTAATACAGTTTTATTTGTGTATCTCAAAACGAATAGAAATTAATAATGTCGTTTGTGTTCTTTTTTCCTGTTTAGAATTTAACTGAGCCTTTAATTGTCATTTATAAGGGATTTATAAAGCATTAATAGTCCTCACTTTAGATTAGGTCACAAAACTGGATGAAATTGAGTTAATAAAGCATTTATTAACATACAAATTAACTATTAATAAATGCCTGAATAATAAGATTTATAAATGCTAATTTTAATAGTTTAATAATCATTTACTAACTCATTCTGAATGATATTAAAAAAACACCAACTATGCTTAAATATCTGGTTTGTAAATAATGCAATACTTAATTTAGTAATGAAAAATAAATCATTAACAAAGTATGAAAGTACAAGTATTAGGCACATTATAAATGTGGTTGTAAGTCAAGAATAGATGATTTGTAGCTGCAGTTATAAACTACTTACTAACCTCTGTTAATGTAGAGTTAATGATTAACAGATAATGAATTCACTATATGCTAATCATTAATAAATGGTTCATAGTGTGTAGTTATTATAAAGTGTTACCGAAATGACCACTAGGGGTCACCGTAGAGTGGGGTTTCGAAACGTTTCGAAGCTTCGACACATTTGCTTCGACTGTTTCAGTGTTTCATGAAGCCTCGCTTTGCCCACCACTAGTTTTTAGGCAGTTAACAGACAAGTCAATGACACAGTTTTGTGGTGAAACCCAAAAAAAGGGATTGTAAACAAATAAAAAGAAAGAAAGAAAGAAATACAGAAAGAAAGAAAGAAAGAAAGAAAGAAAGAAAGAAAGAAAGAAAGACTCTACTCAGTTACATAGTAATTTGAGTATATTTGTAATTTATTACTTCACAGCACTGAATATCAGTCATTTAGTATCTCACAATAATATTTCTAGATAATATTTAAAAAGTGAAATTTCAAGATTTCCTTTTCTAATATTGTGGCTAATCAGGTAAATCTAAAGTATCTAAAGTTGAGTTGTTGAACAAATACAACACAGTAGGCTTTAGTGTGTTACAATACAGACTGATTCTACACATAGATATAACACACACTTCTCCAGTTTGATCACTTCCTAGACTCATTTTACAAACTCCAGAAGTTCAAAAGTAAGAAGAAAAAAAAAGTCCTGTAATCCTCATCAGAATCAATCCCTGTAGAGGAACAGAGGGATGTTTGAGTTGAAATGTTCCCTTAAGAAGACTCAGAATCCTGCACTTTGTGAAGGGTACTCTCTAATTCCTGTCATTTTACAGCACTGCCAAAGAAGAAACTCCTCCAACCAAAGTCTGCCGGGTTTAAGGCCTCTTCAGACCCCTTTTCTTGTCCCACTTGGATGCCGGGACAGGCAAATGATAAACCGTTTAATTAATCTTACACCGTTTTACTTGCAAATGTGATCCGGAGTGAGGGAATGAGAAGGAACGGAGCTGACATCTGTCCTCCACCGCCTCATATTCACAGATGTCTCATCCATTAGATTAACATGAAGGCCAAAACGGGCACAGGGGTTTCTTTTGTCCTCTGTGATTGTCCTCTGCAGGTGCAGCGATGCTGGGACGGGGCTCAGTGTGGCGTAGCATCTAACCTTCAGGGGTAAAGTCTCTTGAAGTGGAGATTAAGATCGGAATGATTGCCGCTGGCGAGGAGTCATTTTAAGTAGCTATCACGTCTACCATCTCAGTCAACTTTCCTGCAGAGGTCGATTAGCACAAATAGCGATGGCAGACGTCAACAAAACAGAATATAAAACAGGATTTGAAGTGGAGAATTCCAAGAGAAATGCTGTTTGTGTGAGTTATTTTGGTGTCATTTGTTTTTAAGTATTTATATGTACAGTGCAGGATTTTGCATTAAAGGAATGGGGGGGGGGGGGGGTTGTTGAAAGAAGAAGCTTAAATGCATGAAATTATAAACAGTCAGGTCCATAAATATTGGAACATCGACACAATTGTAACAATTTGGGCTCTATACCCCAACACAATGTATTTGAAATGAAACAAGCAAGATGTACTTTAACTGCAGACTGTCAGTTTTACGTAATTTGAGGGTATTTACATCCAAATCTGGTGAACACTGTAGGAATTACAACAGTTTACATATGTGTCTCCCACTTGTTAAGGGACCAAAAGTAATTGGACAATTGCCTTCTAAGCTGTCCCATGGCCAGGTGTGTTATTCCCTCATTATCCCAATTACAATGAGCAGACAAAAGGTCCAGAGTTCATTTCAGTGTGCTATTTACATTTGGAATACCTTACTGTCAACTCTCAAGATGAGATCCAAAGAGCCGTCACTATCAGTCAAGCAAGCCATCAAAAGGCTGAAAAAAATAAAACAAACCCATCAGAGAGATAGCAAAAACATTAGGCATGGCCAAAACAACTGTTTGGAACATTCTCAAAAAGAAAGAGTGCACCAGTGAGCTCAGCAACTTTTGGACGACCTAATAATTTTCTCCCTGGTGAAGAAAAAACCCTTAGCAACAGTTGGCCAGATCAAGAACACTGTCCAGGTAGGTGTATGTGTGTCAAAGTCAACAATCAATAGAAGACAACACTAGTGAATATAGAGGGTTCACCACAAGATGTAAACCATTGTTGAGCCTCAAAAACAGGAAGGCCAGATTAAAGTTCTAAAAAAGCCTTCACAGATCTGGAACAACATCCTATAGCCAGATGAGACCAGGATCAACTTGTAACAGAGTGATGGGAAGAGAATAGTATGGAGAAAGAAAGGAACTGCTCGTGATCCTAAGCAGTGAAACATAAAGGTGGTTGTGTCATGGCGTTGGCATGTATGTCTGCCAATGGAACTGGTTCTCTTGTATTTATTGATGATGTGACTGCTGACAGTGCTTTGAGCAAAATGATTTGCTAATATTGAGCCAAATGCTTCAGAACTCATTGGCTGGCACTTCACAGTGCACATAGACAATGACCCAAAGCATACTGCAAAAGCAACTAAAAGAGTTTTTGAAGGGAAAGAAGTGGAATGTTATGGAATGGCCAAGTCAATTCCCTAACCTGAATTCGATTGAGCTTGCATTTCACTTGCTGAAGACAAAACTGAAGGAAAAATGCCCCAAGAACAAGCAGGAACTGAAGATAGTTGCAGTAGAGGTCTGGCAGAGCATCACCAGGGATGAAACCCAGCACCTGGTGATGTCTATACATTCCAGACTTCAGGCTGTAATTGACTGTAAAGGATTTGCAACCAAGTATTAAAAAGTAAAAGTTTGATTTACGAATATTATTCTGTCCCATTACTTTTGGTCCCTTAACAAGTGGGAGGCACATGTGCAAACTGTTGTAGTTCCTATAGTGTTCATCTAATTTGGATGTAAATACCCTCAGATTAAAGCTGCCAGTCTGTAGTTAAAGCACATCTTGTTCCTTTCATTTCAAATTCTTTGTGTTGGTGTATAGAGCCAAAAATGTTTGAATTGTGTCAATGTCCCAATATTTATGGACCTGACTTTATGATATGATATATGATATGACATCTCCGGGTTTGGCGAGATCACTTTTAATTTAGCTTAGCATAAACTACTGAATCTGATTAAGACATTAGCATCTTGTACAAAAAGTTCAAAAAAGAGTTTTGATCATTTTCTTTTTTAAAGCTCGACTCTTCTGTAGTTACATTGTGCACTAAGATAGAAGTAAAAGGAAAAGTTGCTATTTTATATTGCTAGGAACTATACTCTCACTATACTCTGGCATAATAATGTAGGGACTTCAGGCGCAATGTTATTAATATCATAATATCACTTTGCTTGCTGCAGGCATGATAAAAGCCAATTTGTAAAATGAGCCAATTTCAAAATAATAGTGGAGAGTTTCTTTAAAACAGAAGATGTGTATAGGATCTTGACATGCATATTTCTAATAAAAACAGAATCAAGGTTGATTGTTTTTATGCAATAAAACAAAAACTACACTGTAAAAATGATTAAATAAATGTCTAAATTAAAAAAAAAAAAAAAAAAAAAAAAAAAAAAACAGCCATATAAAGTATTTGAGTCTTCAGTATTTTTCATTCAATTTCATCCCTGAAGGATAGCTGTAATTTTTGGTGATTATATTTTCATCAACTAAAATTATATGAATATTAATATTGGCGTCTTGTCATACAGGGTTTTTTTTTTTCCCCACTAGTTGACCTTGTTGCAATGTACAGTTTCCTATCAGTTGTTTTTTTAAGTTATGTCAATGTTGATGGCGGTGATTCCATCACCATTACTAACATACTGCCTTTATTCCCTTCTTTATATGTTTTTACTGATAACTTGTGCCAATTTCTTAGAAAGGGTTTGTTTACGAAGAATAAAAAAAAGCTTTATTTGCTAATTATTTTGCAGTAATCTAATCTAAGATAAATAATAAATAAGCTCAATTCAAAAATAAGCAAAATAGGTAACAAATACTGTGTAACAGATTACATTGATAACACAGATAACAGATCATATTGATTACGCAGATAACACTAAAGGGGAAAATTTACAAAACAGTTCTGTGGTATATTAGAAGTGACACCCCCACATTGCATTAAAAAAAGAAAACATAAAAAAAAGAAAAAAAGAAACAACAACAACAACAACAAAAAAACACTCTGTACTATTTCTTTGGACAGTTTTAGCTTTGATTGTGGCACACATTCAACATGGCATTGTTTCAATATGCTTCTGCAATATCACAACATTTATTCCAGTCCAAAATCTTGTACTGATGATTGGAGAGTCGAACCACTGGGCAAATTCTTGTCCAGCACATACCAAAAATTCTCAATAGGGTTAAGGTCTGTACTCTATGCTGGTCAATCTATGTTCACAAATGATGCGTCAAGCTTCCTGAACCACTCTTTCAGGATTTGAGCTCCATGTATCCTTATCATCTTGGAAAATGCTTGTGCTGACAGGGAAGAAAGCATCCTTTGGTGGAATAACCTGGTCATTCAGTATATTGAGGATCAGTATATTGCTGAACATAGACCAGATTAACTGCTTCCCCAGATCACAGCACTGGCCCCACAGCATTGTTTGGTAGGCGCTAGGCATGATGGTCACATTACTTCACTCTCCTCTCTTCTTACTGTAATGCACCCTTTACACAGGATAAATCTAGACTTATCAGATCACATGACGTTCTTTCATTGCTCCAGAGTCCAACCTTCATGTTCCCTAGCAAACTGAAGCCTTCTTTTCTTCTAATTAGCCACACTGATAAGTGGTTTTCTTAAGGCTACACAGCTGTTTAATCCCAATCCCTTGAGTTCCGTTTGCATTGTGCATGTTGAAATGCTCTTATTTTCACTATTAAGTAGCTGTGAGTTCTACCAATTTTTTTATTTCAACAGACATTTAAGTGATCGCTAATCACAATCGGTGGGAAAAATAATCTCTCATGGTTCCCCACTACTATACTTCCAGATTTTAATAATTAGTTGGAAAGTTCTTAAACCAATTTTAGTCATTCCAGCAATATATCCTTACATGTTTTCTTTGTTTAATGAATGCCAATAATTTGACCCTTCTGAAACAGATTAACATATTTTCCTCAACCAAAGGATGTGTCTTCTAATGTAGTTGTTTAAGAAATGAGATGATAAGCTCTGCATCAGTTATTGCATGTCAAATTATATGTCAAATTATTGACTTGCATGCCAATATTCCATCAAATGTATTCCATCAAATTACCATACTTCAAATTATTGGCATGAATGCCACAGACGTAATCAAAGCTAAAGACTTTTTTATTATTATTATTATTATTTTATTATTGGTTGGACAGTATTCATTCATTCATTCATTTGTTTGTTTGTTTTTGGTTTGCATTTTCATTGAGAGAAATTTTCTTTAGGGTTTAAAAAACAACTAATATTAATTTATATTCAATGACTAACTGCACTGACTGCACTGAAATAATGTTATGATTGTGTTGGATAGACATTCTGTTATTGTTTTAAATTATACCATTTACAGTGAATCAGCTGTCACGTACTCGGAAATCACGAAACAAGGATCCAAATGCAAGGTCTTTATTGACCGGTGACAAAACTGAATCAAAAATAATAGAACCAAAACAGAAAATAGTGCGAAACAGAACAGGGTGTCCAGACAAGTCCAGATCAAAAATGATTCTCGGAACGGCTGGCAGGTCCAAAACGAATACCGAGCATCCTAGTGAAGACAGAGCGACAATGAACAAATAACGAACTGACAAGGTACAAAAGAATGTCAAGCACTTATATAGGACAGATAATTAAATACAGCTGACAGGAATGATGGTTGCAGCTGATCAACAACACGTGACCAAAACACAACGCTACTACAGCGCACATGAATGACAAAACAAAACCACGTGACAATAACAAAGACACACCAGGAAGTGTGCACAACCTGCAACCGTGACATCAGCAAGTTGTATTATTGGGCCATACCTGCTATTGTTAACAGACAATGCTAGGGCTGTTGGTACAATCTGCTGAGTTTAGCTATTTGTGTTACAGTATATGCCAATGGAGATTGTTTAAAAATCTGAAAAAGTACTTTTTTAAATTCAGAATTTCAAGCTTCTTATTCTGAGATTTGCATGCTTGGAACTCAACAATTATTAAAGGGATCTTTACGTTGTGGGTTTTAATAAATCTTAATTTTGGTATACTTATTTTAAGGTTTATTTTCAACGATAATAAGACCTCAATATGGCTCCAAGCATACATTTTATTTTATTTATTTTTTTCCAAAATCTGTGTGCCTGTAACTCAAGGATTATTGCCTGTCTGAGTGTCAAAAATACACTGAAATGGAATGTGAGGCTCATTAACTTGATTTTTTATTCTGTAAAATATCTGTAACTTCTATGCATCAGTATCAGGGATATTTGGTGTAAGGGATTGTGTTAATTTTTACAGCTTCTAAAGTAAAGGAAATAAAGGAATTAAAATATTCTACCCTACTCAAAATGAAGATTCCAAGTAAACCAGTATATATAAGTATATTCATATATTTGTAATCCAAGGTGATCCACCTATCCAAGTTTTAGGAACAACAAATAATAACTTGACTTCTAGTTGATCTTTGGTATCAGAAGTGGCTTATATGAAAAGCGAAGGCCTCTAGATTATGCTTATTTTACCAAAATAAAATATGATCATGCCTTAATTTTTAATTATTTAATTAGGACAGTATGATCTGACTTTGCTTAGACAAAAGTCTTGTCACTTAACAGAAAAAAATGTACAGTATAGAATATAAAGTCATGGTGCAGTGGAAAAAGAATTCATATTGTGTATGACTCCCATGAGCTTGGAGGACTGCATCCATACATATCTGCAATGACTCTAATATCTTATTAATAAGGTAATCTGGAATGGCAAAGAAAGCATTCTTGCAGGACTCCCAGAGTTCCTCAAGATTCTTTTGATTCATCTTCAATGCCTCCTCCATCATCTTACCCCAGACATGCTCAATAATGTTCATGTCTGGTGACTGGGCTGGCCAATCCAGGAGCACCTTGACCTTCTTTGCTTTCAGGAACTTTGATGTGGAGACTGAAGTATGAGGAGTGGTTTGTGATGTATTTGGCAGCACAAATGTCTTGATACCTCAGGCTGTTGAAGTTGCCATCCACTCTGCAGATCTCTCGCACATCCCCGTTATTATTCGTTGCTTGACAACTGGGATTGACGACAAGACTTTTGTCAGGCAGCGTACTTGTTTAGTTGCAGGCATGCAAACTTCATCAAATCAAATGTACTAAAATATTAGTTACATTTCTAGTTTTAACATTATTCGTTCCACAGACATTACTGTTTACATATTACTATCATCTCTATTCAAAATGACCATATTTGGTTTTTCAACACTAAATAAATATGTGACCAATAGGATTTAAGAATGACTAGTTGAGGCAGGTGAGGATAGACACTACTAGTCACCAGACTTGACTAATTCCTAACTAAACGTGTAAAAAAAATACAAAATTTATTTAGAATGATTGCCTCAGTATCAGCATGAGCAGTATTATATTATTATACAATTGTCTTGGGTTGCCTTTGCAGTCGTTTCATAATTGATGAACTTTGCATAAGAAAAGAACTGTTAAAGCCAGTCTGGGCCAACATGCTCTATTTTTCAGCCGGGAAAGTGATCCTAACTTGTTAAATTGGTCTGGGGGCAAGTCTGCGTTGAATCCAATCTCAATCTGTCAGCAAAATCAGTAAGAGCTGGAGGCCGGGCAGCAGAAGCAGCTCCTGTAATATCCATAGAGTTATCTGGGTCATGCATATGTGCCCGGTTCGCATGCACGGCCCCTGCAACTGACAAACACTTAGATGGGAGATTATTAATAGCTTTTGTAGAATACCACCGTAAATCAGATGTATCTTTGGGCAAAAACAAACAAATTGCTTGTTGCCTACAGGCAGCGGAGGAAGAGCAATTGGAATTCCGTCATGCTGCTGCTTCATTGGTGGTTGTGTTATTTTTGTTTTTTTTTATTGAGTTATACAAGTCCTGGCTTCAAGTTATTATGCTTTGTCTTCTCTCGGCTATGTCAGTGGACTGTATCTCTGATGGTAAATCTATGCTTTATTAACCTGAAACATACGATACAGTGCCATAGACAGTTTGATTATGAACCTGTTGGTGCTTACTGGTAAAAAAATAAATAAAAAAAAATAATAATATTAATAAAATACACTAAAGATTTCCCTATTATGCATGATACAATATGTTTATACATAATAAAGTCTAAAAACATTTTTAATTATTATAATAAACACATTGTAAAAAATATAGAAATACAGGATAGTAAATATAGTGTTTTCTGTTTAAATACAGTTCATTAAAGATACAGAAGTGCATTGGAATTGCAACATGGGTGTTTTATTTCTGTCTTGTCCATTTTTGATGTTGAAAACTTACCTCTGCAGTTTTAACAGAATGACTTTTTTCTTTACATTTTAGTAGTTTGATACAAGAAATAATATATGGAGAATTAAGTCTGTAAAATAACAGTACTGGCACAAGTGTTAAATTACAACACCATCCAAGACAATATATCACTTCAAACTAAAATCAATGAAATAACGTTTACAACCTTTTTATCATCATAGGCTTTCGGAGGAAAGATCAAGATCCCAAAATGCAAATCAAAAGCATAATTAAATGAAAAAGAAACAAAAAAACAAAACAAAACATGAATCACAAAATAAAGGTCAATTTACAGATGTTTATTTACAGTGCACCATTGTGTCTTTTCTCATAGTGCCCAAAGTAGTCTCACAGAAGTTACCATGTGAGATGATATGATTTTGACTCAACCAACAAACATGTCAGCCTATGAGTTGCTTCCAGACCAATTGTCGCTTTTAATTTACGGGGTGCCATATACACGAGTGCAGTTTTATTTTAAAAGGGTTTTTAGAGTGAAAACGCTCCCTGTCTGGACAGTGTTTTGATTGCGTTTTCGGATGCTTTCACATCTGTGGTTTGGTTCATTTGGTCCGGACCAAGAGCAACAAATGAAACATCATAGCATTTTTCTGCTGTTTTTAAGTCCTTTTTACACCACACTAATTGCTTTGGTCCGAACCAGTGGAAAAGAACCAATATGCAGTCATGTGACAAAATACACATCACTCACTGGCCAGATGTTATAGAACGTATTTCCCAAACTGCTTTTTGATTGGTCAGAATTAACGTGCGGGAAAATGCCAATGAAATTACCGCAAGTAAACAAACCGGCAGACACAAAATGTCACTTTTTACTATGGAGGGACAGCTGCGCTGGCTGATTGTATCCCTGGTCATAGTATACTATATAGTTTGTATACATTACTTTAGACAAACTATACATTTCGAGAATGAAGCGCAGCTACGACTGGAAAATACTGTTTTAATGCATTGCAAACGCATCTCAAGGCACTTCAGGAGGAGGCGTGAATTAATTTAGCATCTTCCGGAAATATTACCAACGATCCATCAGGCATTGTTTTTCCCTCTCGCTCTCTGTTTAAAATTGTTGGTAAAGCGCTGTCAACAAATATTTTTCCTCCACACCCCATAAGATGGGACAGCGCATTGGACTACGGCAGCTGGATTAGTCCAAAAAGACACAGTACTTTTTGCGGTAGGGTCTGTTTTAGTTCAGATCATGTTCTCACCAAAAATGAAAAGCTTACCAAGACCACCTCTTTAAGAAGGTCTTGGTACAGTTTTTTTGGTCCACTTTTGATTCGCACTCGAGTGCGATTGCTACATTCACACCTGCTCAAACGAACCGCATCAAGAGGAAAAACGAACTCTAGTGCGATTCAACCAAACTAAATAAGGCAGGTGTGAAAACACCCTTAGAAAAATAATCTCTGCCCAAATCATCATACTGTACAGCCTAAAATGCATGATACATGACCTCACGCTCACTGGGCTTATGCAAACCTTCTATACTTGCAGTATTGCTTCTCATCTATACTTGCAGTATTTCTTGCAATATTTTAAAGTATTACAAAATTACTTAATATGTGTAATGGTCAAATGAGAGAGGGGGTTGATGAATCAGGGAACAAGGATTTAATATCAGAGAGCAATTATGGATAGACAAAAGTTTGAGTAAAAAAGTTTGCATTTTAAAATCGAAACAGAACATCCAACATGATCTCACAGCAATTCTTATTTTTTTTTTTATTTAGTGGCTAATTCATATGAATTCATACGATCTCATTTGTACATTTTAATACAATTTCTTTATCACCCAATGACAATGTGGGTTTAGGGGCTGAGTTGGGTGCCACACCTCCTTTTTAAAAATCTTACATTTTCGTATGACTGAACCAGTGCTTATTTTGTAAATGAATACTTTCCGGAATAAAACCAGGAAATAAATAAAACAAACAAACATGTGGCTACAAATATAAATCGTATGAAACATCACCATTCACTTTACTAACACCAGTGACATTCAGTTCACTTCACTATTACTGTATGTGCCAAGCGAAAATGTGACACTCTGTCTAATCTTCAAGAACAGCCCACAGTTACCTCTTCCGTCGTGTTTTCTGGCTGACTTAAAGATCGTTTTGCTTCTATCTCCCGCTATCCTGATCCAGGAGAGCGGTTTCATCTTCTATTGAGCAGGCTCATTATCAAATTTACTCAGGGTTTAAAAAAATAATAATATATGTTTGACTGCTTCTGGCATTTTGAAAATACAAATATTATTTAGGTAGGCCACTATTTATTTTGCTGCTCACCGCGCGTGAAACAATAATCACCAACCAATGAGAGTGATTGTAAAAGTAAGAAAGCTGATTGGTCGAAAATGACTACCTTTACGTGTGTGTACACACACAATCAACACAACTTTGATTGCAGTTTTTTCACACGAACTCATTCACATTCTCTCTCTCTTTCTCTCCCTCAACACACACACACACGCAAGCACACACACACACACATACACACACACACACACACGCACGCACACACACGCACACACCGAAAATCTGGCTTAAATTAAGCACTGGACTGAACTCATACGAATTCATATAAATTAGCCAAAGAATGCTTTCAAAATGCTTCATTTTTGCAGACTGAAAATGCTGGAGTAGACTACTCAAAACTACGAAACAGATTTCATGCCTTTTAAAAACGTAAACACACTGGTGTAAGTTGTGCCTGAGAGGTTTTTTACTCAAAAACACTAGGCCATGCCAAAAGACAACATGTCCTGTAATTGAATAAAAGTGCCTTGAACAATAAAGCTTCACATATAAAGTGCTCAGCATATATACGAGTACAACCCTCACAAATCTTTTTTTTAAATTTATATTTTCTATAAGATGCTTTACAATAATATGCCAAATCTGGAGCCAATCAACAAAATAACTTATGATAACAGTGCAAATTTTTATGCTAGGGAAAATTATTAAATAAAATGTTAAAAAAGTGGATAAATCAAGAGTTTATATATATATATATATATATATATATATATATATATATATATATATATATATATATATATATATATATATATATATATATATATTTATAACTTTTGTACAATTCTTTTAGTTTGTATTTTGTTTTAATTGAAATATTTTGCATGGGTTTAAATGTATTATTGTTCTATTTATATTATTTTAATAAATATATCTGTTTAATAAATTAGTTTCAAACAAATGCACCAAAATATATTAACTATATTCACTGAGAAATTATTAAAAGTATCCATTTTAAAAAAGGGTCTACTCATTTATGCTGAGCACTGCATGTATGTCTTTAGAATATCTACTTTGGTGTTAACATGGGGGGCAAAACATTAGATTAGAATAATATGGAGGAGTGTAAATGATGGCTAAATGAAGTTTAGTTTTTGGTGAGCTATGCCTTTAAGTCAGGGGCTTTAGCTTACAAGTTGTAAAGCCCTGAAGAATATGCTTTTTTTCTGACAGGGCATTTAGACCTCCTTCTGCACTCCTTCAACTCACATGGATTGTCTTACTCTTCATGCATTATTAATGGTTCTGGGTCAATGTTCCTCTCTAAGAGATGCAGGGAATGAGTCGGAATTCCAGTGACTGCTCATAATAGGAGAATGAGCAAGCAGAACTGAGAACTGGGAGACTGCAGCAACTTCCTGAATACTATATTCTCTCTTCACACATGATAATCCATGGGTCATTATCCAACCTTTCAGCTGCATTCAGCTTTGAAGTGTCTTTATTATCAGTGAATCACATCTGATACCTATGCTATTTCTGGTCCACAGCAATGCAGACAGATTGTATATTTCATGCTATATTGTGGTGAATGGTTGGATGGATGTATGGACAGACAGATAAAACAACAGAATGGAAGAATGGCAAAGCAACAGACAGACAGATGGATGGAGGGAACAATAAAAAGGCAGAGCAACTGAAAGATGGATAGAAGGATGGGTGGATGGATAGATGGATAGAACAACATATTGGTAGAATGGCAGAGCAACAGACAGATAAATGGACGGCGGACGGATGGATGGAACAATAGAAAGGCAGAGCAACTGCGGGTGGATGAAACAAAACAATATAACAGCATGTTAACGGAAAGATGGATGGATATAACAACAGAATGATAGAATGGCAGAGCAGCGGATGGATATATTGATGGATGGATGGAAGGATGGAAGGATGGATAGAACAGAATGGTTGAATGGCAGAGCAACAGACAGATAAATGGACGGCGGACGGATGGATGGAAAAATAGAAAGGCAGAACAACTGACGGATGGATGAAACAAAACAATATAACTGCATCTTAATGGACAGATGCATGGATAGAACAACAGAATGATAGAATGGCAGAGCAGCAGATGGATGGATGGATGGATGGATGGATTGATGGATGGATGGATGGATGGATAGAACAACATAATGGTAGAATGGCACAGCAACAGACAGATGAACGGACTGACTGAAGGATGGATGGAACAATAGCAAAGGCAGAGCAACTGACAGATGGATGGATGGATGGATGGATGGAACAAAACGATATAACTGCATGTTAATGGACAGATGATTCATGGAACAACAGAATGATAGAATGGCAGAGCAACGGATGGATGTATGGATGTATGGATGGATGGAACAACAGAATGGTAGAATGGCAGAGCAACAGACAGATGAATGTACTGACTGACAGATGGATGGAACAATAGCAAAGGCAGAGCAACTGACGGATGGATGGATGGATGGATGGATGGATGGATGGATGGATGGATGGATGGATGGATGGATGGATGGATGGATGGATGGATGGAACAACAGAATGGTAGAATGGCAGAGCAACAGACAGATGAATGTACTGACTGACAGATGGATGGAACAATAGCAAAGGCAGAGCAACTGACGGATGGATGGATGGATGGATGGATGGATGGATGGATGGATGGATGCACAGATGGATGCACAGATGGATGAATGGATAGAACAACGAAATGGTAGAACGGCAGAACAACAGATGGACGCATGGATGGATGGACGGATGGAACAAAACGATGTAACTGCATGTTAATGGATAGAACAACATATAATTGTAGAAAGGCAGAGCAACAGACAGACTGGTTGAAGAATGAATGCATGTAAGGATGGATGGATGGAAGGATGGGGAGAACAATAGAATAATAGAATGGCACAGCAACAGAGACATTTGGATAGATGGATGGGTGAATGGAGGAAAAATAGTATGGCAGTGCGACAGACAGACAGACAGGCCAATAGTTAAATGGATGGATGGATGGATGGATGGATGGATGGATGGATGGATGGATGGATGAAGAGAACAACAGAATAGTAGAATGGATGAGCAACAGACAGTCGGACGGACGGACAGACGGATGGATGGAACAATAGAAAGGCAGAGCAACAGACAGACTAATTTAAGAATGGATGCATGTAAGGATGGATGGATGGGTAGAATAATAGAATAATAGAATGGTAGAGCAACAGAGACATTTGGATAGATGGATGCGCGGATGGAGGAAATAATAGCATGGCAGTGCTACAGACAGACAAAATAGTCTGATAAACAGACCAATAGTTGGATGGATGGATGGATTGATGGAACAGTAGAAAGACAGAGCAACAGACAGACTGATTGAAGGCTCGATGCATGTAGGGATGGATGGGTGGATGGGGAGAATAATTAAATGGCAGAGCAACAGAGATATTTGGATAGATGGATGGGTGGATGGAAGAAATTATACTATGGTAGTGCAACAGACAGACAGACCAATAGTAAGATGAATTGATGAACAGGTAGAACAACAGAATGGTAGAATATGGTGTGACAGACAGACAGACAGATACATACATACATACATACATACATACATACATACATACATACATACATACATACATAGATACTACTATGTTTGATAACCACTGATTAATTGTGTCCACTACAGAAAGCATCAGGCTCTTTATGAAGCTCAAAGATTTAACTGAAGGCTGCTCTCTCCATAGTGTTACAAAAAAAATTGACTGACAGCAGGACTGTGCTGTAGAGATAAGAGAACAGCTCAGGCCATTTGGGGCGACTGTCAGCAGCAAAGCTTCAAGCAGGTTTTGACATTTTCTGGGAAGTCCTGAGTCTCCAGCGCCATCAAAAGATGCCGGGATGGTGTCTAATGGCAGATTCAAGAGACGGATTGTGACAGGTCAAAAATCACCAGCGTTTAACACTTTTTTCCCCCACCGCCTTAGCATGTTGACAGATAACTCCCTAAGCCTGTCATCTGATGCTAACCAGACTACTGTTAACATACTGAAATTCATCCTTATAAAGTCTTGTTTATTTATACTAACGTATCTACTGTATAGCAATCCCTGGAACATGTCTTTACACACGTTTCAGAACATTAAATAAATGCTTAAGTTCCAGCATACATGTGTAAGATTTGAGATACCACAAATACTTTGATGTCTTTGAGCTGAAAACACAGAGACAATCAGCTCCACACCCATCAGGATTTATCTTTGAGAATTTGATGTCTTGTATTAATTGTTTACAAACTGACTGAATAATTGGCATAATACATATTTACCTGACTATTAAATTGTTATGTTTGAACATATTTTGCTAACTCTGTAATTATTCATTTTAGTAGATTACGCTGTATCCTTGTTTCACACTTCCTGTGCCAGGTCAGTAGATGGACTAAAGTTCAGTTGAGATGGAGCATTGGGCACACTAACTGTATTTTAGGGATCCGACTGACTCTTGATATTGATTCAAGTGTACCTAGGTGGAAAGGGCGTAAATTTCCATCTAGGTCAACAAGGAGTTGCACGACTAACCTAGATAAGGTACCTGACCCTTGTTTGAAGGTAATATTATTCTAAATTAAGTATGTACATGGGAAACCATGGACCTGGCTAAACCAAAAATATTATAGAGTAGAGTAGTCGGTTACATTTATAATAATGGCCGTAACCTCTGATTGGAAATGATATAGAGTGGAGGAACTATGACGTCAATTTGTATGCAAAAGCCCGGAAGCGAGTTAGCATTTTAGCAGTTCCGGTTCCCTCGTCCGAAAGTCAATGGGTTTTTTGAATGGGATTTCAGTTAAATCGCTTAAATAAGGTTCGTGGCGAACACAAACTCAAGATACTTTCACGTTTTATTCTACGACATAAAACACATCAGTTCCCCTTCGGGAGGGGAACTTCAATGCTATGTGGAAAAACTTCCACTATGGGGATTTCGTCAGAATCCAATCATCTGAAAGAGTATAAAAACGGGCCAATGAAATGCCAATGAGTTGGCGGCGTCAGCGTGCACAGCTGTCTTGAATGACAATCAGCCTGGCATAAAAGGCTAGCATGTGCTCAGCAGCGACATCCTTTTCGCTTTCAGAGCCTTTCACGAGCTTCTGAGAGAGTCTATGAGGGTATCTCCAACCTGTGTCTACAGAGAGAGATCGAGAAGCAGCTTCTCCCGGTCCAGAGCGTGTATACGCAGTGGCAGATGGTCGAGCTGGGTTGTTCTCCCTTGCCTGGCGTCCTTTGGGTCCGGTCCTCCAAGAGCGGTATGTATATAGGAAGCAAGTTTCCTAAAAGAGCAACACGGTTGTGCAGCGCGTCTTTTTCAAGACGTCGCTCCGACCGTGCGTTTCTGGTTGCGGTGGTTTCCTGTCCCCGGATGATGGGCACGAGCACTGCGTTTCATGTCTGGGGGTCCAGCATGTTGATGCGGTGCTCGCGGGCAGTGCATGCCATCATTGTGATGTCATGTCTGCTGCGCAGTTAAGATCGCGGCTCGCTCTTGCAAAAGAGCGACCCACCCCAGTTGTCCCCCGCACTGCGGTTGGCACTCGGGGCAGATCTGAGGGTTTCAGTGGGAGTAAATCCGCCGCCCTCGGGCTTGCGGACCTCTCGCTCCTCCACGTGCTCCATCCAAGCTTCAGGTGAGAGAAGCGCTCCATCCTCGGGTGGTCGCCCTCTCACTTGATGACACCGAGGATCAGATGTCCATCGCTGCATCGGAGGATGGGCTGTCATTGTCTGATGAGGATGCGAACCCGCTCGCTCCCTCCCTCCGGGGTGGAGAGCACGGTGTTGGCATCTAAAAAGCAGACATGATGGCCGTGCTTTCCCGGGCTGTTTCGGCCGTGGGTCTGGTGATGGTTTATCCCCCAGCCCCGCGGACGGACCGACTAGAGGGGTGTGATGTGGAGGAGATAAAGAAGGCAAGACCTTCTAAGCCTCCACGTCCCCTTCTTCCTGGATGTGCACAGGAAGCCCACGCAGTGCGCTGCGTGCGCCTCCGCCCTCACCATGCATGCTACGGCCACCTACCAGCGCTCCCTAGCGCAGGCGCTGGCCCAGCTGCGCGGGGATGGTTCCGACCCAGGACTGAGCATGAGCTCCGCACAGCTATCGACTGAAGTCGGCTGTGTGTGCCCCAGGGAAGGACGATGGTCACATTAGTGGCCCAGGAACGCCACCACGGGCTAAACCTGGTGATCTGCGTGATGCTGACAAAGTTCGCTTTCTTAGCTCACCCATATCCCAGGCTGGCCTGTTCGGCGACACCGTCAGTGAATTCGCCCAGGAATTCACGCCGGTGAGCGAGCAGTCGGAGGCGATGGGTAATACCATCTCTCGGCGGGATAGTAAAACCGCTCCTCCCCGCCGAGCCATCCACATCCACTGCTTCACGCCGAGAGCGCCCGCCTGCGGCTTTGCTCGGTCGCCCCCGCCTGCGCCTCTGGCCAAGCGGCTGCGCCGAGCATCTCGCAGGCAACCAGCGCTCCCCGCCCCAGGGCGCCGCTAAGTTCGGTAAACGAACCGCGAAGCGTCCCTGAGACGGGCCATCTGGAGAGGAGGAAATTTGCTCTTTCCCCGCTGGAGGGCGGGGCTCTTCTTCTAAACAGCGTTAAAAAAACGCTATCAAAACCTCAGAGAAAGAGCATTTTTTCCCTTCCCCGGATGTGACAGCCCGAACACTGCCAGTCTGGGACGCTATGCTTTCCAGCTCGCAGGATCGGTGCACTTCGCCAGTGGCTCGCGGAGCGAGAGAGAACGGTCTCCTTTCTCTCCCCCTCCCAGCCCCACCTCCGGAGTACGGGTGCGAGACAAGAGTGAAGCTCTTGCCTCCTGCTCTCCTGTGGGACCCCAGTGCTTCCCGGTTGAGCCCACCCACTCCGCGCTGCCCCACCGCTGGTACGTCAGCGATCGTGCGGACGAAGCCACTTGCGAGGGCTCTGCCTGCCTGGTTAGCGCGGGCCAGCCCATCGCAATGGCTCATCCGCGCGATCAGACTCGGCTACGCGATTCAGTTCGCGAAACGGCCTCCCAAGTTCACGGGTGTGTATTTCACCAGGGTCAGCCCTGCGTCCGCCCCTGTCTTGCGAGAGGAGATTGCTGTCCTCCTGGCGAAGGATGCAATCGAACCGGTCCTTCCAGCCAGGATGGAGAGCGGGTTTACAGCCCGCACTTCATCGTACCCAAAAAGAGCGGTGAGCTACGGCCAATCCTTGATCTGCGCTTTTTGAACCGCTGGCTTCACAAGCTGCCGTTCAGAAAGCTTACGCAGAAGCGCACCCTCCGGAGCGTTCGTCCTCGGGATTGGTCTGCAGCAGTAGACCTGAAGGATGCGTACTTTCATGTCTCCATACTTCCACGCCACCGTCAGTTTCCTGCGGTTTGCGTCTGAAGTCGAGCCTGGCGGTACAAGTCCTCCCCTTTTGGCTCTCTCTGTCTCCGCGGGTTTTCACCAAGCTCGCGGAGGGTGCCCCAGCTTCGGCTTGCGGGCATCCGCATACTCAATTATTTCAAGCGACTGGCTGATTTCAGCGCGCTCGCGGGATTAATTGATTACGCACAGAGACAGGGTGTTTCGGCACTTCGACCAATTGGGGTTTCAGGTCAACCGAGAAAAGAGCAGCCTCGCCCCCGTGCAGAGCAACTCTTTTCTCGGGTTGGAGCTGGACTCGATCACCATGACGGCGCGCCTCCCCCGAGAGCGCGCCGGGCTGATGCTGGCCTGTCTGAGAGAGTTCGACAGGAAAATGTGGTCCCACTGATGTTATTTCAGAGGCTCCTGGAGCATATGACATCCGCAGCCGCGGTCTCGCCGCTCGGATGCTCCATATGAGACCACTTCAGCATTTGCTTCACGATCGGGTCCTTAGACGCGCATGGCACGCGAGCGCGCACCGGGTGACTGTCACTCCGCTGTGTCGCCGCGCCCTCAGCCTCTGGATGGACCCTGTGTTCTACAGGCCCGCGGGCCTCTAGAACAAGCGTCCAGGCATGTCGTCGTTTGACGGATGCTTCCAGTTCACGCTGGGGGGCCGTGTGTTGCGGGCATGCAGCTGTGGTTCCGTGGTAGGAAACTGGTTGCATTGGCATCTTAACTGCCTGGAGCTGTTGGCAGTGTATCTCACGCTGCACCGTTTTTTACCGGTGTTAGAAGGGAAACACGTGCTGGTCAGGACGAACAGCATGGTGGCGATGGTGTATATCAACCGCAAGGGAGATATTTGCTGTCGCCGCATGTCTCAGCTCGCTCGCCGTCTGCTCCCCCGGAGTCATACGCGACGCAATCGCTGCATTCCATTTTTCCCCGCCGAGCTCAACCGTGCAGCCGCTGCGCTCTCACGGCAGTTCGCCTGGGAGAATGGAGGCTCCACCCCCGACTGTCCAGCTGTTATGGGTGCGTTCTGCGCACTGGCTACACAGCTGGCCCCGGGGCGTGCGTAATACGCATTTCTCCAGTGAGCCTACTCGCACAGATGCTGTGTAAAGTCAGGGAGGACGAGGAACAGGTCTATGCATTGCGCCTCTCAGGCCCAATCAAACCTGTATTCTAGCTCTCTCCTCGTGATGGCCCCTCCCTGGCATGTCCCATGGAAGAAACTTCTTCTTTGGGGACAGGCACCGTTTGGCACACGCGCCCAGTTCTATGGACATCACGTGTGGCCCATAGATGGAGCTCGGAGGACTTAGGTGACCTACCGTTAGGTGGTTAACACCATCACTCAGGCCTAGAGCACCCTCTATGAGGCATGCCTATGCCCTGATGTGGAGTCTATTCGCTGTGTGGTGTACTTCTCTCCGAGAAGGAAACCCCAAACATGCCAGATCAGTGTGATGCTATCCTCCTTCAGTTGGCTGGAGCCAAAGCTGTCCCCTCCGCACTGAGGGGTTGGCGTGGCGATCATCCCCGCTCTGAGGATGCGGCGATGGCGGCGCGCTGGGAAAGCATCGCCTCATCATCCAGTCCCCAGAGGCGCGAGACGTGGATATATATCCTGTCCCCTCTCTTACCCATTGAAGATCTCTCTTAGGAGAGGTCTGCTCGATCACTCGACTCAGTATCTATATGATTTCTGTCCAGGTAGACAGCTCTGCTGGTCGCGTTGGCATCGGTCAAATGGGCGGGTATCTGGAGGCATTTTCGGTCAGCGAAATGTGCCAGCGTTTTGGGCCGGCCCACTCTCACGTTTACCTGAGACCCCGGCCCACCTAGGTGCCCTAGGTTCCTACAGCGCTCGTTTAGACTATGTAGTGAACCTGCAAGCGCTGCCCACGGAGGAGGCAGACCCAGCCCCTTTATTGCGGTGTCCTGTTCGCGCTTGCGTATTATAACGGACCGTACTCAGAGCTTAGATCCTCTGAGCAGCTCTTATATGTTACGGTGATTGGCAGATGGGAAGTGCCATATCTAAACAGAGGTTGGCCCACTGAACAGTGAATGCCATCTCCCTCGCTCATCGAGCTAGGGCGAGCCGTGTCCCCCACTCGGAGCGCGCTCCACTCGGAGCGCGCATCCTTTTGGGCGTTAGCACGCGGCGCCTCTCTAACAGACATTGTAGAGCTGCGGGCTGGGCGACACCTGAGCATTTGTGAGATTTATCTTCGAGTGAACTGATTTCCTCACGAGCGGTGAATGAGGAAATTCGGTTAGGTGTTGTAAAACGCTTGCTGCGCCTTTCTCTCTAACACAGAGATACGTGCGCTTTTCTCGCTTTGTCAGTTGAGTTCCCCACTCGGCGAACCCTGCAGAGTTCCTCCGAGGCCCCCAGCATCTGACTCAGCGGAGCAGTCAAATGTTGGCCCATTACGTTGTAGGTATGCCCGCTGGTCATCCCGCGTTCTGGGTATAGGTGCCTGCTATGTGCGATCCCCGCTGGCGATCCCATACGCTCACTCAGCCACGATGTAGTCCCCCCTCCTAGGCGGGCTCGTGTCTTCCCTCCCCGCTAACCACCTCTTCATATGTGCACTCCCCCTTCTCAGGGCTAGTCCTTATGCTATTTTGCCACCAGGTCTCCCCCTCCGGGCAGCAGGTGACCTCCGCAGCGTCCTCCCTATCGGGACTGAACGCTTTCCCAACGTACTGTCGTATTTAAAAATTCCTAGAAACTACTAGGTGTATTTTACGACTCCCCGAAAAATATATCTAAACCAGAAAAGGTAAGTAAGGTAAGTAAGGGCCAGGGGACACGTTGGAGGACTGTGTCTCCAGCGATGCAGGTGCGCTCGTATTGCTGCGTGGCGCGCCCCTCACTGGAGACATGGTAAGGTTCTTTCGTTGTGGCGCTTTCCATAAATTTCCCCATAGTGGAAGTTTTTCCACATAGCATTGAAGTTCCCCTCCCGAAGGGGAACGCTCTGGTTACTAAAGTAACCCTCGTTCCCCGAGGGGGGGAACGGAAATGCTATGTTCCTTCGCCACAACGATTGTCCCTTAGCTGTTGAGTGTGAAAGCCTCTTCAGCTAGAAAAGGATGTCGTTGCTGAGCACATGCTAGCCTTTTATGCCAGGCTGATTGTCATTCAAGACAGCTGTGCACGCTGACGCCACCAACTCATTGGCATTTCATTGGCCCGTTTATATACTCTTTCAGATGATTGGATTCTGACGAAATCCCCATAGTGGAAGTTTTTCCACATAGCATTTCCGTTCCCCCCCTCGGGGAACGAGGGTTACTTTAGTAACCAGAGCGTTACAGCACACTCTTGATTTTTTAAATCGGTTACGCTTCTTTAAAAAGGCGGTTGCTATCAATGTGCTGAACGGGACTACAGGGGGTGTCGGAGACATTATACGTCATTGAGCTGAACTGGTCTGGAGCGCAGCCCGCTTGCGCTCAATGCGCTGGCATTTGGATTTGTCTGTGATTAAAGTATTTTCAGGAGTAGCATTTTATAGTTTGTAGAATTTTTCTAATTGGGAATTCATATTGTGTGTAGATAATGCCTTCACTTGTAAAGACTGCTAAGACAGATTAATTTGCTGATCCTTTATTTTAATTAAACGATATTATGAAGATACTGCTTACCAGTGCAGCCTGTCTTTTTCCTGCTCTCAGTAATGCAAACGTGTGAATAAATGTGCAAAAATACATACACGTTAACTGTCATTTTAACGTGATCAATAGATTTTTCATCGCTTTTTTCTTCATCTGAACACATTTAACTCTGTCATAACTGCAATATTTAAACTCCTCCTTAAAATGTATTGCATATGTGACTGTATGGGCTGCTTTTCGCTGTACTCGGTGACAAAAAAGAATATTGCATGTTGTTCTGTGTACATGATGGAACTTGCAGGCATATAACATTAGACTTGTCCCTCACGCCTCATCTTCTCATTTCTGTCGTCTGTTACTAAGGTAAGCGGGCTGTATGCACGTGAGCGATACGCTTGTTTAAACATGTCTTATGATAATCTAGGCACATGTATACATACAGTTTTAAAACAACCGTACAGCAAATCAAAATGTATTTCCCCCGCAAAAACTATCCAAAAGGTACATAGGTCTAAGTGGTTTTGCGTATTTATTTGTTAGTAATATATAGCGTGGATTATAATGTAATAAACCGAGAGTAAATCTTTTTCATGGGTCACATTTCTAAGCTTGAAGAGTTGTCTGTAGCAGGATGGTGCTGACGTCACAGGCGAGCGCCCCGAAGGCTGCAGTCTGTTTATAGCCTAATGTTAGCTTTTTAGTTCTTGCGTTTACATTTAAGATTCAAAAGTGCTAAAAGTTGTATTTTCATGTGAGGATTATCCGGCTGGACAAAACGTGTAAGTTTAATAAACAATGTTTGAACACAAAGCTTATTATTTGCAATCTTCGAAAAGCCAATGGGAAAATCCTATAGAGATTTTAACGAGGGAACCAGTTTTATGCTAGCAGCCGATTCGCCTACAAGGTGACGTCATAGTTCCTCCACTCTATTGTCTTTACTCAGGGGTGTACATCTAAGCAGGACTAATCAAAATACTTTAGAATGAGCAGGCATGGGAGCGGCCATCTAATAGTATTAGTCAATTACCTCTGATTAATAATCAAGACTGATAAGGGTGTGACCGTGAGGGACGCCATTGGCCGGGGTGATTTATCTAAGCAATGTGAGCACCCGAATGAACAAATGTAATAGTTACGAGTGAAGACAAAAGGTTCAAACATTTATCTAAATTATGTATTGATATAATCTTCTTAATGTTTTATGATTGGAGTCAGATAAAACGAAAGATAAATATATTAATATTCTAAACCACCTCATATTCAAATTGGAGTCAGATATGAGATAAATTTGAAGTAAATCAACATTGTACACTGGAAAGACAGAACAGGCAATGAACCTTCATCCACCAGCGGACACCTCCATTGGGCCGACTGGATGGACCTTACAGAAACTGTAAGGCTTGAAACTTACGCTGCTATTCTGAACCAATTATGGGAAACAGAAAGCAGTTGAAGGATGGTGTGTTTAAATCATTTATATATCTGACTCCATTGTAATTAATCTGACATCTTACATGTTTAAATATACAGACAGTAGAATGAAACAAAGTAACATACTGTATAAAGAAATTAGCTGTAACATATGCACTGCTGAGCAACAAAGACAGTGAAACTACCTTTATTAGCATATGAGGCTACGCAACGGTGTGCGGGAGAATGACACCAAACATGACAAAGTTATATGAAGTAAGATCACAAGCAGATTAATTGTGTATAGTGAAAAACACATGGTTACTGTAAGCAAATGACAGAGATGTGTATTAGGGCTGTGATGAACTTTGCCACGCCAGGAGTACCCATCCCATGCTTGGAATGTCTCAGTAGTCGTTCATTAGCATAGAAGGAATAGCATATAATATTTTCTCAGCTTATACATGCTTGTTTCCGTGCTGCTCTTATTTTGGACATTGGGCTTTGCATTTGTATACCAGGACAATCTTGTGGTGTCTTGTCTTCAAAGCTTATTTATCCTTCAGTTTCTGTGCAGATCTGTGTTTGAATCAGTGGATCTGGCTAAATAAGATTATTTTTAAACCAATTTTGAGAGGATCACGTGCTTATGATTGCTTGTGACTGGTCCCGCATTATCCAATTAATGATTCACCAATCAGACGATTCCTAAGCCACTAAAAATGCCCTAAGCTTCATATAACAGCCATCTTCGTTTTGAAGAATCCCCCTTCCACCCCTAATCATCCTTTCCTAGATGGGTGACACGGTGGCCCAGTGGTTAGCACTGTTGCCTCACAGCAAGAACGTCACTGGTTCTAGTCCTTACCAAGCCAGCCGACGTTTCTGTGCAGAGTTTACATGTTCTCCCCGTGCTCATGTGGGTTTACCCCGGGTTCCCCGGTTTCCTCCCACCGTCCAAAAACATGCAACTAATGTTAATTGACTAATCCAAATCGGCACCATAGACATGCTCCTAGTAAGAAGCTCTTAAGAGCAACCACTATCTGTTCATTAGCTACTACAGCAAGGGCGTTCTTGAGATTTACCTAGGCTGTACCCAATGCACCACCATGCTGCAAGGACTCACCCCAAATGCGCCGTCTCTCCACATGTGGATCTCTACAAAGGCTTCATGGCTGCTCGGAGGGTGCACATGTTTTATAAACAATTTATTGAATCTGTATTTTTTTTTTCTGCATTGTAGCTTGGTACGTTAATCTGAGTCAAATAAGAACAAGTTGGGTAGCCTTGTGAAGGTGGTGTGAAGTTTATCAGGTTAAATCAACCCAATTTTGTGACCTAGCAGTCTCAACCCAGCATTTGGGTTAAAAAACCAACCCAGCATTTTTTAGAGTGTGTCATGAACTGAGAAATCAAAAAATCCTTTGATCTTTCAGTATACAGTGGATACAGAAAGTATTCAGACCCCCCTGAATTTTTCACTCTTTGTTATATTCCAGCATTTGTTAAAATCAAATAACCTCCTAGGGCCCGAGTGTCCACATACATGGACAGCACATTTTTAGCTCTTAAGTGGCTATTTAAAATACTTTGAATGTTTTATATTTTGTTACAGACATACAGTGTCATTCTGCAACTGTTTTGCAGTATATGAAGTATATGATGTTTGATGCAGCATATGGCCCAAACCCTATTTTTAACTGTCCAAAATGAGAAAAAAAAAAATTCTATGTTAAATATGCATAAAAGAAAATTCGGGAAAAAGTGTTTTATGTAAATTCGGACCACGAGTCCACATGTATGAACATCATTTTTCTCTAAAAGTACATCATATCAAAAGATGATACTTAGATTTTTATTCTAATTAGGTTCCAATAAGCCCAAATAGAAAAGAGAAATAAAAAATAAAAAACACAAATGCAAAAAACACCATGGGCCTTAACCCAATTTGGGTTGAAAGTCGATCTTAATCTATAACCCAGCAGTGCTGGGTTGGGAACGCGGACGTGAAAGAGAACACGCACGCCACGTCAACATGCAGGGACATCAGCGTGAGAAACCGCCATTTTCTTTGTGCCGTCTTTAGAGGGAAGCGAGTGAAATTCTGTCTAAGACGTAAGTTATTCAGTGTGTATTTAACAACTTTCATAAGAAATTACACATTTAGTTTACTGTATAATGTATATACGCACTTTTTTTAAACCTCACTTTTTTTTTTAAACCTAACTACGCGACGACCGCGCTTCGCCTCGGGGCTGGATCTGCGTCGCCTCGCGGCCGGACCTGCTGCTCGCCTTGCGGTAAAACAGTAAGTAGATCTTTTACTCCTGTACTTCTTAAATTTGTTCATTGATTTTTGTAACAATACTTTGATGCATAAGAGTGTAAAATTCAGATTCTCTAACAATGTTTTTTTTTGGTCAGAACATACTTAATAATTTTCCTGCTCTGCTTGTACATGTTGTTTAGCTGTACATTGAATAGCAAATTTGATTAGTTTACTGTAAGCCTTTTACATTGTAGATGTGATTTGAGCTAACTGTTATCTCTAATTATTCCTGTAGTATGGTTAGTTTGATGCAGACGTCTCAGCTAAGGCTAAATCCAACCTAATCATCTTCGACTGCCAAAAAGAAAAAAGTTTGACCACCATTTTATGTGACACCCTGGATAATTATGATCATTTAGGAGTATTTTTGTGATAAAGTGACTTTTGGTTGATCTTTTTTACTTAATTTTGCTAAAATGCTTCTATCTGTTATTCTTTTTCAGATGGATGAATATGTGCAAACCAAACTAAAAGAGTAGAATCTTCAAGAGTTAATCCCCACATTTGAAGGTATGTGGTAATATTTTACTTGGTTCATTGTAATCATTAGGGCTGCCCTTGTCTAAAGATTTGTCTGGTTGAAGCATTAGTTGAATAATTACACATTTATTAATAAACCATATAAATCATAATAATTAATAATAATCGCATAATGCTGTAAGAAGTTGCAGCATAGTGCCATGGTTGGTTGTTAACTAATGCCAACACTGGCTGATAGCTTGGTGTGTTATGATCTTATTTGCTCCTACAGGTATTTTAGGTGTTCTAAAGTTAACTAACTTGTACACTTTTGAGTTCTTAATCTATTTTTTTTATTTTGTATTTTTTCAGATTGGGATAAATATGGCTGAGCATCTGCGTCCATTCAATTCTAGAGTCCGTTGAATTTCCGTATGTTCTCATGCTTGGAGACCACCACTGCTTTCAAGCCTTTGCTGTAATAAATGGCACAGCACGTGAGCAAAGTACATTTCTTGCTGCAGTGGACGTTTGCTTTAAAGCATTCTACATCTTTGATGTGAACTACCCCAAGCAGTGTTCACTGGTTTGGCAGTTTCTACAGACTGTGGTGTATGGAGTTCCTTTGCAGGGGACACTGGCAGTAACAGTTCTGCAAGCATTAATTTTTGCTGACAAACAGTAATTATTAACACTGTGACCTCACCGCTTCCTTGGATTCTGTGTACTTCAACTTGTACACCTTTACTTCTAAATACAGTTGAAGTCAGAATTATTAGCCCCCCTGTTTGTTTGTTTTTCCAATTTCTGTTTAACGGAGAGAAGATTTCTTTAACACATTTCTAAACATAATAGTTTTAATAACTCATTTTTAATAACTGATTTATTTTCTCTTTGTCATGATGACAGTAAATAATATTTGACTAGATATTTTTCAAGACACTTCTATACAGCTTAAAGTGACATTTAAAGTCTTAACTAGGTTAATTAGGTTAACTAGGCAAGTTAGGATAATTAGGCAAGTTATTGTATAACGATGGTTTGTTCTGTAGTTTCCAGACGAAATAAAACAAATAAGTCTTTCTCCAGATGAAAAACTATTATCAGACATACTGTGAAAATCAAAGAGGGGCTAATACTTTTTCAACTTCAGCTGTACTTCAAAACTGCAGTAACATTACAATCAATGACCGCTTTTCTCACATGGTATCTTGATGCTCATGCTTATAAATGTTTGTGCACGTTATCAAATGTTTTCATGTTTTAAATGCATATTTTCTTGTAAGTAAATTTTTGTCTTCAGTCAGTTTGATGCACTTTCATTATTCTAGATATATTTTTCTTCTACACTGCAGTTACATTGCAACTAATGTGACTTTTATATCTCAGGATCTATTGATGTTTGCACTTGATTGTTCAAGTAAAAGTTATGAAATGTTTTCCTATTTTAAATTTGTTTTCTGTAAGTCAATGCTTCTATCTTCAGCTTTCATTATTACTTCTGCAGTACATTTGGTTTTTCTTCTAAACTTCATTTACATTGCAATCGATCATCTTTACTGATGAGTCCTTTATATCTCAGGATATATTGATGTTTGCACATAATTGTTAAAGGGAAAGTTATGAAAAGTTTTTTTTTTTTTTCTATTTTTAAATTTGTATTTTCTTAGTTTTTTTTTGTTTGGTTTTTAGTTTTTTCAGTCAGATTGATGTCATTTCATTATTACGTTCACATGTTTTCTACATTGCAGTTGATGATTTATATATATGAGGATATGTTGATGTTTGTGCACAAATTTGTATTTGTAATTTAAGTTAATCATTCTGACTTCAGTCATTTAGATGCATTTTCATTATTACTTCTACATACTTTTATTTTCTTCTACTCAGCAATTACATTGCAGTTGATTCTTACTGATGATTCCTGATTTATGCATGATGTAAATGTTACTATGACTTCAGTCTGATGCATTGTTACTGACTTTAGTCACAGTGTTTCTGTGATTTCTGTGATTGAATTTTTTATTGAAATGGCCTTAATGCTGAAGTGAATGTTTTCAATTCATATTGACACATTTTTTATGTTTTGTCATAAATAAAATTCTATTACTAAAGTATGTATTGCTGTAGAATTGTTTTTATTTTAGTGATTTTAATCACCAGGTTCTAGATTAAATTTCTGACCCATTTTTGGGTTACATTCAACCCAGCAGTGTAGTAACTTTTAACTAATAGTTGGGTCAAAAATCACAACCCAGCATGCTGGGTTAAACGTGTAACCCAAATTTTTGCCTTAAAGTAACCCAGCGTTGGGTTCGTCCCTTTTTTACCCAGCGTTGGGTTACCAAAACAACCCAAATTGGGTTGTTTTTAACCCTGCATTTTTTTAGAGTGCACCTTTAATATGAACAGATAACAGACAAATAGCCGCAGGTCTCAAAACAGCTCTGTCCATTCGTTTAAAGAAAGGTTTATCAGTCACTGCTATAAATCTGTTTCCCTATGGAGAAAACGAATGGACTTTTTCCAAACTCTGACAGATCGCAGAACACACACATACGCAGTCTTCGGACCGGGTGACAGGGGTTTTGAGGACGACAGTGAGGGCTGTCAAAGAGATGGACAGCATCCTCTGCTTAATATAACCTTATCATCTCTCTAGCAGGCGGCTAGTCAAGCCTGGCAGAGCCAAGCATCGGGGCAGGACCTCTCCCGCTGGACCCACGTGTAAAGAACACACAGTTCACTTACAGCACATCCATCTTCTGCATGTTTAGCGCATGTTAATGGATCTGTTTGGCGGACTGTATGGGTCAGAATGCAAAATACTCCCCACAGACTCGCTGCCCACTGATTCCAGATGAGTTACAGTTTCTATATTTCTAATTTACATGGGGCTCCTGAACTGTTTGGGCACACATCTGCTCTTAAAGATGATATAACGGCTATATAATGAGAAATAGACACTGTTCTCCAATCAGCCCCTGTACAAGTATTGAGGAGTGAGACACAGATTAAGGATTCTGTGTCCATTAAGACTAATACACACACAAATGTAAAAATGGCTGCTTGTTGTGCTTCCACAATTTATTGTATAGTCTTAAAAGAGTATAAATGGTTATAGGTAAGAATTTGAATGCTTGTCATTTGGGATATCATTTAAATGATTAGTTCAGCCCCCAAAAATGGTGTTATTCATTAATCACCCCCATACTACCCCAGGCCTTCATTCAACTTTAGAACACAAATTAGGACATTTTAGATCACATCTGAGAGCTCTCGGATCCTCCATATAAGGTCCCAAGTAGGGTTGGGTACCGAAACCTGGTGCCATTGTAGCACTGGTACCTTTGTAACCGGTATGTCAGCATATTCATATCAGCATATGAATTTCGGTGACTAATTTTGGTGACTTTCACTGAGCACGTACATGGACACCAATGCTCCGATTTTAATATAAGACAATACTCTGATTAAGAGTCTAGCGATTTTTGATTACCTTAAAGGACGACAGACACCGGCGTCGCGAAATGCGGAGGTTTTTTCTTTCCATTCAATGTGCGGTATCAAATTCCATAGAGCACTCCTCCACCAGTCCTTCCTTAATGCTCGCATCAAATACCTCAGTTTGTCATGGGGGCATGAATGAAATGTTCCTGAATGAAAGTGAAACTGCAGTTAAAGTCGAAAAATTAAAAATAGATCACCTGAAATTATATGAACCTCTGGAGAAAACATGGATAGCATGGTGACGCAATGACGCTAATCGATCTATGTACTATAACTTGTAAGACGGGATCATGAAAGGAACATTCAAAAAGCAACTCATGTAAACACCTTAATCATAGTATTGTCTTATTCAGATTAAGGCAAATCATTAGATTACTGATAACCATGTAAACATAGTCACAAGCCCCAACCCTAGAAAAAAGGAGTTCAGTATTTTGATGACAGCCTTTCCACAGGTTAGTAGTAAGCTAGTGTAATTTCATATTGCAAATCTTAAATTCATGCTAACCAACAAATTATCAAAGGAAATACATTAATGTAATTCAAATATATAAAATTTGAATTATTGTTTACTTAAAGCTTTAGTTATATTGTTCTAGTAAAATATTTTTTTTAAAAGATTTTGTCAAATAAAAGATTTTTCTAGAGTCATCCACCATAATGTTGTGGCTCAAAAGTATCGGTTCAGGCACCGTTTTGGCACCAGTACCGTTTTAAAAGTATCAATTCAGCACCAGTATTGAAATAACCCCAAACGATACCCAACCCTAGTCCCAAGACATTGAAAGTCCAGAAAAGGAACAAGAACCACTGTCAAAACATTCCATGTGGACTTCAGTGGCTCAACGGTAATCATACAAATCTTTAGGAACTCCTTTGTGTGACAAAATAACAGTAAAAACAACTTTCTTTGCTTCCAACATGACTTTGACCTCACATCAGGGAGCGCATTTACTACAGGCAATATGGTGTTTTTGTGTTGTGCTGCTGACATTAATGTCAATCCATTGTACTGCTTATAGTAAACGCACATCCTGATCTGACATGGGAAAGAAGATAAGACAAGCAAAGCTGCATTTACTTTTTTCTTTTTTTGGCATCACAATTTTTCTTGGAGCTTCATATGATTACAGTCCAACCACTGAAGTCACATGGAATGTTTGACAATGTTTTTGCTTTATTTTCTGCACTTTGAATGTCTTGGGATCATTACTGACTATTGATAATGAGAGCGCTTTTGGATTTTATGCATAATGTCTTAATTTGTGTTCTGAAAATGACAAAAGGTCTTGGGCAGAAGGTAGGGGAATGGATGTGATGGGGAAAAGCAGTGGAGAAAAATAACAGAGAGCAGGTAAAACATGAGGAAATACAAGATGTTTATATTTAAAGACAGCCTATTTTAAAATTTAGGCTAACACTTTATTTTGATGGTCCATTTGAGTATTATACTCAAATAGTATATATAGTACTGTCTGCTTAATATATGTTGATACTGCTCCTTCAACAAACATTCACCTGACTATAAGAAACTTTGCAAGTACATTTACATTTACCCTTACCCTAACCCCAACCCCAACCCAACAGTCTACTTACAATCTAATGATAATTAGTTGCAATGTAACATAAATTCAACAAACAGACCATCAAAATAAAGTGTGACCAAATTTAGACACTAATACAGTACCTAATTTGAAAACGACAGTAATCTCCTCAAGCAGTTGATTGTTTGAAAGACATGTCTGTCAGTGTTCGAATGCCATGTCAGTATGCTGATGTATCAGCTGATAGAAGCAGATTTCAAACGTTCCATTGTCCAAGTAAATGCTCTTCTCTTAGAGACAATCAAAGCCAAATGAGTTCAAACACGTTAACACAATATAGCAGTGTTCACAAATCCACTCAGCAGTGCTCAAAATGCAAGCGGGCAATGGTACTATCTTCATATTTTATTAAATTCAGTACAGACTCGTAAAAGTTGGTCTGATATGTTCCATACGGGTAAACGACAGACCTCATTGACCTGATTGAGCATGTAGAATCATTGTCAGCTGAAGAGAGCACTCTGATTGGTTATACAGGAAATAATCAGAAAGCATGTGTCACATAGTGAAGTGACATAGCAAGTAAACAATTTATGTCAAGAAGGAACACAATGATTCCAGCTGTCATTTCAATACATTTCTCAAATATTTGCAAACTATATGGATTATTAGATTGTCAGACATTTGCAGGAGTGAATCCTTACATTGTGTGTGACAATTACTGTGATATTGGTACTAAGCCCTGCTTTGTTTACGCTTTGCATGTGCACGTCGGAAGTTCCAATTTCCCATTGTGATTGAGAAAACAGACTACTGCCAACCCACAGGTGGGGAAAGGTATGTCTTCCCAGCAGGCGCAGAATGCACACTCTTGTTTTAGTCGGCTATTTGGTGTGTTCATGAGCAGCTTTTTAGTCCAGACAGAACCAGACATGAGCTGACAACATAGTTGAGTTCCGTCAGCGCTAGTTGTTTGGCGTCAGCTTGGTGTATCCCAGCCTTAAAAGCTACTACGTAGACTCATAGTTTGACAAATAATTCAGAAGCAGCATCTTCTCATAGGATAAAGTAAATCAGTTTTATGAATAATAACTAGACACAGACACATCATCAAAGTAGCAAATACTACATCACCACTAGGGACACCACTCGATACACTGTAGATTTTAAACCTGGATAATGAAATTAAAGGGAAAGCCTCACAATTAGTTGTTCCCTATAATGCTAACAGATGCTAACGTTGTATTAATCGATGTTCAATGCATAAAAATATGTTAAAGTCGCAAAATTTGTCATGGGTTTCATGACCCTTTAGGAAAAAGTGTAAAGATAACTCATATACACTTCTGTAGTGTCTATTAGCCTATTATTTTTAATGGCCTAACTTGTTTATTTTATTTGCTACCTTTTTGATTGTATATGTATTTAACTGACTGATTCAACTAACTGAGGTGACATTAAAACTTCTCTAAAAGAACCAGTTAAAGGTTTTGGGGTCAATTTATAATAATGCACTAACAGGAAATCTTGGTCTGATTCTTGCATTTGATATGCTTTTGTGTGTCAGCTGTCTTTTAAATAGAATCAAATGAATAAATGCTGGGAATGAGTCCAGAGGCTCTGCAGGAAGGTCAGGCTGGGCAGAATGAGCTGGTGTCTTTCAGGCTCTGACTCAGAGTGTGAGTAACAGCTAGCAGGCCGTAATGGGCAGCCCAAATCCTCACAGAAGATTCAACGCCTGTGCCGGGTTCACTGATAACAAGAAACTCGGGAAATGTCATCTCTATATGCCTCACTGTTTACACAGCCAATCGTGTACAAAGGAAACAGGAAGACCTTCCCCGTGTTGATCTTTTATTGACTTTTCTGCACTGTGGTTAAAATGACACACTCCTTCCTGAAGATCAGATATTTATCATTCGGCCAAGCCAGAGCAAATAAATCTTCTGCCACTGTTATTTAATGTGGATGGACGGTGAATGTTTTCACAGATGGTTTCAAAAAATAATTTGCATGATAGAGTTAATTTACAAATCTCTCTATATATATACATATATATTTACAAAAAAAAATAAAGAAAAAAATGTCATAAGCTTATCATTATTTCCAATGCCATGTCGCGGCAATTCGTAACTTTTTGATTTAGTGGCTAATTCGTATGAATTCATATGATCTCATTCATCCAGTTTAGTTTGATTTGCTCATCCCTCAATGATGGTTGGGTTCAGGGGTGGGGTTGGGTGCCACGCCTCCTTTTTAAAATCTGTAATTTTTCATTTATCGTACGAATTAGCCACTAAACTGACAAAATGTAAAATGGCTACTTTTCCTCGTGAGATCAGGCTGTTATTTCCAATTTTTTTTTTTTTATTATCAGTTTTGGATGGTTTAACATACACTGCCTGACCACTTTATTAGGTACACCCGAGCAGTATGCTCGTCCTGATTTTGCCAAGTGCTAGTTGCCCTGAGACCAACATTTCTTATGATGACCCAGGGACAACAACTCCATCAGCCAATCAAACGTCATGATGTCATCATTATGTGCCCCCTGCAAAAATTCAAAAAAAGAAGAAGAAAAACACCTGCTGTTGTACCAGTGAAAAGGAATGAAACAGTGGCATAATATATATTCTAAAACAGACGTATTAGACAAATTAGCGGTCACTTTAAGCTAGAAAAAGACCAAGTTTTATCGCGTTTGATTGCTAGGCACATCCCGGGTTGGACCCCCTTTTGCCTTCAGAACTGCCTTATTCCTTTGTGGCATAGATTCAACAAGATATTGTAAATATTCCTCAGAGATTTTGGTCCATATTGACATGACAGCATCACGCAGTTGCTGTAGATTTGTCGGCTGCACATCCATGATGCAAATCTCCCATTTCACCACATCCCAAACATGCTCTATTGGATTGAGTATTCATGACTGTGAAGGCCATTTAAGTACAGTGAACTCATTGTCATGTTCAAGAAATCAGTTTGGGATGATTCGTGCTTTATGACATGGCGGCATATCGTGCTAGAAGTACTGTGGCAATCAAGATGGGTACACTGTGGTCAAAAAAAGATGAACATGGTCAGCAACAATACTCAGGTAGGCTGTGGCATTGACACACTGCTCAATTGGTACTAATGGGCCCAAAGTGTGCCAAGAAAATATCTTCATCTGACCAGGCAATGTTTTTCTAATCTTCAATTGTCCAATTTTTGTGAGCCTGTGCAAATTGTAGCCTCAGTTTTCTGTTCTTAGCTGACAGGAGTGGCAACCAGTGTGGTCTTCTGCTGCTGTAGTCCACGCGCCTCAAGGTTTGACGTGTTGTGCTTTCAGATATGCTCTTCTGCATACCTCGGTTGTAACGAATAGTTTGAGTTACTGTTGCCTTTCTATAAGCTCAAACCAATCTGGACATTTTTCTCTGACCTCTGGCATTAACAAGGCATTTGTGCCCACAGAACTGACGCTCACTGGATATTTTGTCTTTTTCAGACCATTCTCTGTGTAGAAATCCCAGTAGATCAGCAGTTTCTGAAATATCAACTTAAATCACATTTCTTCCCCATTCTGATGCTCAGTTTGAGCTGCAGCAGATTGTCTTCACCATGTCTACATGCCTAAATGCATTGAGTTGGTGCCATGTGATTGGCTGATTAGAAATTTGCGTAAATGAGCAGATGGACAGGTGTACCTAATAAAGTGGCCGGTAGTTGTTTATTTAAATCATGTTAACATTAGGCTATTTATTTTTGTTTTGGAATTTTTATTAGTTTTCAGATTTAGTTTTTTTTTTTTTTTGTTTAAATATTGTTTGCTTGTGTTGATATAACTTGTATCACCTGCTATTGATATACCATTGAGTTGGAACCTTTATATTGTCTGTGTGTACACATGTGCATTTATTTATTTATTTATAGTATATACTTGTAATTGTTTGTTTTTATTAATATTCATTAATTTTTTTTTTCGGCTTAGTCCCTTTATTAATCTGGGGTCGCCCCAGCGGAATAAACCGCCAACTTTCCAGCATACCTGTATATTTTACGCAGCGGATGCCCTTCCAGATACAAACCAACACTGGAAACACCCATACACTCTTGCATTCACACACTACGGCCAATTTAGCTTATTCAATTTACCTATAGTGCATGTCTTTGGACTGTGGGGAAACCGGGCACCCGGAGGAAACCCACACAGACACAGAGAGAACATGCAAACTGCCAACTGACGCAGCCAGGGCTCGAACCAGCGACCTTCTTGCTGTGAGGCGATTATGCTACCCACTGCGCCACTGTGATGCTATTATGATTATTCTTATTATTTTATGATTTTGCATGTTTTGTTTTGTTTTCTTTAGTACATATTAAAAATTAATCAAAAATAATAAAGACAATAAAAAATGCATTAATTTTGAATTCAATTTTAGTACCTAATAATGTGTTACTAATGGAATTTTTGTTATAGTTTGAATTTCTATTTAAATTTAGTTCTAATTTTTACATTATTTAATAAAAAAATATTTTACTATTTAAGCTTTTGATAATTTAGTTGTTTTCTTTTTTCATTTATTATTTAATAAAAATAATTGTATTTATTATTATTTTATAGTTATTCAGTAACATGTTTTTCTTTACCAGTGTTATTTAACTATAATAATAATTGTAAAAATAAAAAATAAATAAAATTAGCAATGTTGCCATGACAACTTGTTGAGATTAAATATTTACTTATTGAGTTTAGTTTTTATAAAGTTTATTTTATAAAACCAATTCACATGCAATGTACAATTGTGGAAGTTGACAAAACATAACTAAGCATAACTGCTAAGATCCAAATATTTACCACAAAAAGGCTTTTGCATTGTTCTCAGCAGACATTAGTTTCTACTAGAGCTTTTCATCTTGAAGTTCTGCAAAGTTTCCTCCATTCATTAGCTCTCCATCTTTCACCTTAACATCCCTCATCCCCCCATCTTGCCCTGCAGCCCGGAGGAAACATTTTGCGCTTTGCCCCCGTTGCTCATGGCAGATGTCAACACTGACTACATTACCAGTCAGATGCGGTTTGCTTTAAAGAGTCTGCTTTGACGGCGGATGTCACAGCTGTAAGAGGCTGCAAGACACATTTCTCTCTCCTCTTAAGACTTTGCCCTTCATTTCATCCAGCCATATTTTCAATCATTGCTTCCTTCTGCTTCTCAGACCCAGCAGGAGTTCAGTGTTCCTCTGGGAACACCTTAATGAAAAAGTCCAACACTCAATGTTTTCACTCACAACCGCTGATTTCTCTCAGGACGTCAATCAAGTGCTTCCATCTGAGCGCTTTATCAATACAGAAATTTGCAGGCATTGTTTTATAACAGTGAACCAACTTCTAGGAGGATTTCCAGTGGACCTGAACTAAGTTCTGCTGTATGTAGTTTAAAGGTGCTGTATGTAAGTTTTTGACTCTTCTAAAGCATAAAAATACCATAATATGTGTGCAGATATTTAAGAAACATCCCAAGTGAACATACTTGTTTAACTGAAAAACAATGCTGAAGTCAGATATTCTGCTTTGAAAATGGTTTTTCCGTGCCGGAACGCTGTCTTTGTTTAGATAAATTTCATATGCACGATGCCAGTTTAGCCAATTATATGTCAGCACCCTGGGTTGCCTTGTTGGAAAACAGCGTATTTCATTCATTCATTCAGAAAGACTCTGAAAGCATGCGTCCGTGATCAAAAAGAACAGTATGGGAGAAAGATGCAGTTCCACATGAGGTTATTAATTAGCAAATTACATAAATATTACGAACGTAAACATTAGGTGAGCAGGTTACATTGTAACCGCGTGTCCTAACAACACGCTGTGACGAGAGAGGCAGTGATCAGCTATTTGGCTGTTTGCACCAGACGAAACACGGCAGAAATGTAAATACAGCCTTTCAGAAGCACAGAATATGCACTCACTCACGAAACGGTAAGGTTTAGAATCTATTTAATACATGTTAACCCACTTTAACATCAATGTAGATGCTGAATCACTCATATGTGTTTAGTTCTAAAGTTCAATTTCAGACGGTTTATTGTATTTTCAAGATCTGAGGTGAACTTTTTGCTTTCAGTATATGGCAACAAATGCCATGTAAAATGCATTCAAACTCGCATTGTTAGCATTTAGCACAGAATAAAGCACACAAGGCTTACCTGAGGTGATCTAGCTGTCATAGGTTTCTGTTGTTCAGCTGTGAGAAATAGAAGCCATTTCTAATATATCAATTCGAGGTGTTGGTTAGGACAAAAACTCCTTTTAATATGGAGAATATTCCCTCTATCGCTTGTCGTTGCTTTTATTTAGAACACAGTTTAAATCACTCGCTCCTGTACACAATCTGGCATCCCAGCGTATTTTTATTATGATCCAGGAGTGCAATACCTAGTTCAACCACTGGGTGTCAAACTTACATACTGCACCTTTAAGAAAATATATCAGGAAGATTGAAACATGCATTAAAAAAATGCCCTACAAAGTCAAATATATAGAGCCAAATTATTTTCATTTATTTATTAAAAAAAAAAAAAATATCCATCCATCTATTTGTATATTTGGGGAAAAAGGCAGTATTAAATAGGCTAGAAGGAGTAGAAGTCATTTACTTTTTCTTTTTGTCTGTATCTGTCCAAATGTCCAAAGCGCTTTTAGTTTAAAAATAAAATGCATTTTTATTATTATTATTACTTTTTTTTAAACACACTGCTGACACAGTCATTGTTACTGTCACATAAGGGTCTAAGACAACAGAGGTGAAGATCCATGTGTAGTTTATTACAAAGAATAGTCAGGCAGGCAATGGTCAAAACAGGAAAACAGGAGCATAGAGGAAATATTGTGGTCAAAAGCAGGCAAATTTTCAGGCCAGGCGGCAAACCAGCATAAACAGTAAAACAAAGCAAAGGTCAAAAACATGAGAAGGCAAGACAAGGATAACGCTTACGTGATGCTCTAAAAAGAAACACGACTCAGCAAAGAGTGTGTGAAACTGCAGTGTACTGTATATATGTTACGGAGTTGAAATAATGGTTAAATTCATGGTTCAATTGGGAAAACACTCACCATTGGTTTTTGCATTATCTGCAATCGCGTCTTTCACAGTAGGGGGCGGTGCTACGTAATTTACCAGCAGTCCCGAGAAGCCTCTCTGCTGGTAAGCTGCTTTGGTGATCTCTTGTCTTATTAATTATTAATTAACATCGGCTCTTGTGAATTTTGAAACTCTGTTTATTCCACTTTAAGACTCTAATTTCAGAGCTGCAAACGAACTAAATCTGTGGTGCTGTGTTTGTCTCAGGTATGTTTATTTACTTTTTTGTGATGTTCTGTGTTAGCAGTAGCATACGTGCTACATAGTTCACGTGCTGAGTTATGTGTTTTGTTGGTTATGAGTTATATTTTTCCTGTTCTGTCGTTCCTTTTCCAAAAAAATGCTAATTATTGGTCACTTGAGTTTATTGTGGTGTTGAAATGATATGATTTTGATGAGAAATGAAAAGAAGCAGTTTTGTTTTATTTTCATGTATGTTTTATTTACATTTATAACCACTATACATCACATATGAATTAAATGTATAAGTTATGAGAAAATGTAATATACCAGCAGTCCCGAGAAGCCTCTCTGCTGAGCAATAAAAGGAGCTTGAGTGACCATACCCACCTGACTCGCAGCGTTCTTCAGCATCCCAGCGCCTACACAGTCACATATACACTACCTGACAAAAGTCTTCTTGCCTATCCAAGTTTAAGGAGCATCAAATTCAACAACATTCTACTTTATGATTTGGTCTCAGAAGTGGCATTTATGAAAGGCAAAGGCCTCTAAATTACACCTACAGTATTTTACCAAAACAAAATATGATCATGCCTTGATTTTTAATTATTTAATTAGGACAATAAGGTCTGACTTTGCTTAGACTTGTCACTTAACAGTAATAATGTACAGTATAGAATATAAAGTCATGGTGCAGTGGAAAAATGACTCCCATGAGCTTGGAAGACTTTGTCCATACATCGCTGAAATGACTCAAATAACTTATTAATAAAGTCATCTGGAATGGCGAGTGGAGTTCATCAAGATTCTTTGGATTCATCTTCAATGTCTCCTCTTTTCCTCTTTCTCAATAATGTTCATGTCTGGTCAGGGCCGGAGCAAGCCAAACTGCCGCTCTAGGCAAAGGACTATCATGCCGCCCTCAACCCGAAAGTGAAAACGAAACTGACCATAAAGTGTGTGTGGGTGGGTGGGGGTGGGGGGGGTGTTGTGTTGACACTGAAAGTAGGGAGAGCGTCAAAGGACGCTGTCTGCCTTTAGCTCCGGCGGCGAGAGCGTCAAAATTCGGTACATTGATCTTGTATTTAAAGGAGCCATTGCAGCATATCAGCAAATCAGTTACACTCCCGCATAAAACATGTTTTCTAGCATGAAGATGTTGCACACTTCTTATCAAATTCATTTACTTAGGGAAGATCTAGTTGCATGTGTTGTGACTTTTCTCCACTTAGTTATCCAATGTGTCCCTATGTCTGAAATATTCTGAAGCAGCAGTACTGTGTAAGTACGGAGACCCGGAAGGGACGTGATGGTGGAAAAAAAACTGAGTGGGAGAAAAAAAAAATGGGTGGGAAAAAAAAAAAAAGTGATAGGAAAATATATATTTTTTTAAGTTTTTTTGCGTTCCCTCGCAAAGATTGCGTTCCCTCGCAAAAATGTTTTTCCACAAACACTTCCTGTTCACTTCATTCATGTCTACCCTCCTGTTTTTGCCTGCATTATCCTGTATTTTACAATTCTATCCTGCTATCATCATATCATTCAGTATTTTCCCATATTTCTCATGTATTTTTAATCTTGAAAACACGCTGAAATGAATATAAAAATGTCTTCATTCACTTTCTTTCCATTAAAGCTGTGCGTCGATCATCACCCTTCATATGCAACCTCTAAATCAGCCAATGACTGGTATAAGCGCTGACTGACAGACGCGCTCCGTATGATGAACTGATCCCAGATCAGCTTCTGTACACACCATCTAAAGAGGAGTGAAAGTGCAAGGCATTTTGGTATATTCGTGTGTATGTTTAGACAAGAAAAATACTCTTAATAATTTGTAAACATGTCCGTACTACGTGTTTTATTATAAACACACCTACAAACTAATGCACAAACAGTTACGAAAGTAATGGAATACTTTCATTATGGATCTGTGCATTATACAGTGACACCACTGTAATCAAATAAAAAACGAGAGATTCATTTGCTGCTCTTCACTTGTTTGATAACAGAGGTGTCACTTTGGTGTGTACAGAAGCTGATCTGAGATCAGTTTATAATACGGAGCGCTTGTCAGTCAGCGCTTATACCAGTCGTTGGCTCATACATGCATTCGCTGATACTGAATAATGTGATGATAGCAGGATAGAATAGTAAAATACGGGATAATCCAGTCAAAAACGGGAGGGTTGACATGTATGAATTCATTAATGAATTCACTTAAGTGAACAGGAAGTGTTTGTGGAAAAACAGTTTTGCGAGGGAACGCAAAAACTTAAAAAAATCTATATTTTTCTATCACTGTTTTTTTTTTTCTCCCACCCATTTTTTTTTCTCCAACCCAGTTTTTTTTCCCCCATCACGTCCCTTCCGGGTCTCCGTACACATGAGTAACTCGCCAGTACTTTTTTAATGTATGTTACTGTAAGAAAAACATTGCAAACAATTGGAAATCCGGCGATAATATTAAAACCCTTGGGAACAACTGTGGTCGGAACCAAAGTTCACAGTGACTTGTGTTCTCTGACTCCTCTCAAGCGGTGGACTTCTACATTCTGATTGCTTACCGCCGAACCGCGTCACAGCTCATAACCATACATAGATATATATATCTATGATTACCATAAAGTTGACTTGATTTCAACTCTCCTCGACACCCACACCGGCGAAAACGCGCCGCGCTGCTCCTCGACGCTTATCGCCGCCGGCTCCCATTGAAAATGAATAACTTCCGGCTACTTTGACGCCGCTTTTGGTGTGAATGTACAGTAAAAGTCAGCACGTTGGGTTGGGCGGCGGGGCGTGTTTGCCGCCCTCACAATTATGCCGCTCTAGGCGGCCGCCTAGGTCGCCTCTATGAACGCACCGGCCCTGTGTCTGGTGACTGGGCTGTCCAATGCTATCCAATATATAATTATTTATTTATTTTTTGCAATAACTTGTTTAAATTTAAATGTTATTTTTTTCTATTTCTAAAGGTCAAACTTTTATTTTAATGAATATAACTGCTTAATAAAATTTAACAATTTACAATTTAAATTTAATTTAAATGCACCAAAAATATTGGCTTTATTGCCCTTAATCTACAATGTGAAAGTGAGCTTATGTTTGCGATTGTTTTAGAACTTCTGATTCAGTTGCCTATGGGAGAAATGACTAGGAATAATTAACGGCAGAAAACGATCAAACTACTCGCTCTACAAACAAGTGTTTGCATGACTATACATAAAAGTAGAATAATATAATAAGAAAAGATCAGTTTGCAACATCAAGCAGCATAACAAGTTGTTTTTAACCTCTAAAAATGAATGGGACCGGAAATCTAGAGCCAAAAATATTTAAATGGCTGCGACCACTCGTACGCGGAGAATAAGGTGAATACACTGAGAAATAGACTAAAAAATATTAAATTTTCAAAATATTTAATTTCATTTTATCAATACTGTAATTTTGTTGCTTTTACTTTTGCAATTCGTCGGTTAGTTTATTAGTAAGTTAATGTTGTGTAAGCTCTAATGTTTTCTGTCTTCAAGTATTGACCTCGCTTTATTGAAAGGTCACTAATCAAAAGGTCAACTCAAATCATCTCATGTCAGGTAAATCATAGTATATCATTTAAAGTACAAATCAGTTTATTACTTTAGCTATGATTGCACATTAACATTATATCTATTAATAATGAACATAATAACACACTCCTCCATTAACATGTTGACCAGTACACAGGTCATTCGCGTTGACTTTTCACCGACAGCCCATCAAAGATTTAATGTACGTGTCAAGTGCTTCTGGGAATAAAAAATGCATAAACTCAATATCTGAGCCACTCATGCACATGCACTAAACCACAGCTCATAAATCATCAGACCAAATATTATCATAGCCTGTAGCCATGCGCGTTTGACTTCAGCTGAACACAAATTGGTTTGGCAGGGAGAGTGTGAACGAGAGCACGGACCTCCTGTTTGATTCTCAGACATCAGCGGGACATAAGCAAAATTTATAATGTGTGAGTCAATACATGCCTAATCCGCCGCCGCATCAGTGATGAGGAGAATCTTCAGCACTCGTCTGATTCCAGGGATAACAAGGGCACCGTGTGCAGGATCACTCCTCACCTCCATTAATTGAGTTTAATGACATTAATTTAGTTTGATCTAATGCAGACTATCGTTGGCGGTGAGAAAAAGGTTATAAATCCGTCCCAGAGGAACCAGCCAGAGTCTGTGGTGACCAATTCTGTCCTATTAGCATTTTTTTTTTGGTGGATAAGTAATCAGTGAAAAAGCTAATTATGACTCAACAGCTGTTCAATTTGCAATTGATTGACTTAATTACTACTTTCAGTGAATCCCCATTTTTTAACATGTGGTGGGTCCTATTCATTTTCCCCATGTGGAAAATTGGCAAACATTTAAAGCTGGAAACCCGAGCCTTGCGCAGAGATTTGTGTTGAACTTGAGGGGATACAAGTATTAGACAATCTGTCTATTCGGTTTTATTCAAAAGGTGACTAGATTAGGGAAAAGCTGTTTGATAGTATTATTCATAAAATTCATTCTCAAAATTCTCAAATGATTTTTTTTTTTTCTACACTTTTTTTTCGACGATTTTTGCTGTTTGTTCAAACTACTTAGTCAAAATGAGATTAAAGGGTCACGAAACATCAAAACACATTTTTTTTGAGATGTTGACAGTCATATACAGTTAAAGTCAGAATTATTAGCCCCCTTTGATTTTTTTTTTCTTTTTTTAAATATTTCCCAAATGATTTTTAACAGACCAAGGAAATTTTCACAGTAAGTCTGATAATATTTTTTTCTTCTGGAGAAAGTCTTATTTGTTTTATTTTGGCTAGAATAAAAGCAGTTTTTAATTTTTTTAAACACCATTTTAAGGACAAAAATTATTAGCCCCTTTAAGCAATATTTTTTTTTTCTCATAGTCTACAGAACAAACCATCGTTATACAATAACTTGCCTAATTACCCTAACCTGCATAGTAACTTAATTAACCTAGTTAAGCATTTAAATATCACTTTAAGCTGTATAGAAGTGTCTTGAAAAATATCTAGTAAAATATTATTTACTGTTATCATGGCAAAGATAAAATAAATCAGTTATTAGAAATGAGTTATCAAAACTATTATGTTTAGAAATGTGTTAAAAAAAATTCTCTCTGTAAAACAGAAATTGGGGAAAAAAAATAAACATGGGTGCTAATAATTCAGGGGGGTAATAATTCTGACTTCAACTGTATGTATCCTACGTTGCTAAACGTAGCAACTATTAGGACACATATATTTAGCTAACAAGGGAAAGATGTTTTTGCGTTATTTCGAGCAAATTCGTTCTTCTGGTTTGAAAATAAATTTTGAAGCTATGTCACGACCATGAGATCCTTGTGTAAATTTCAGCATGTAGACTGGATGTGTGTACCGGCCAGCACAACGTGACGTCTTTGAGTTTTCATCATTAATTCATGAGAAAGACTTGGTTCGAACCAATCAGCGCACTCTTTTGTGAATGAGATGCAACCTATTTAGTATGCATGATAGCTTTTAAGACTTTTTTTTTTACCTGTTACAGTGTTCAGATGACAGAGAGACATCACATTGTATTGCCATAATTAAAACAAGTGGAAGAAAAAAAAAATTGTTCTGAGACATGGGTCGTCAGTGTTCTGTTTATAAATGTGCTGCAAAGAAGGTTTTGTTTCCAATATTTCCAATGTTCTTTGTTTATATTTATTCAGATGGCAAAGTTAGTTAGTATCATCAGCAGTACTCTTTTTAAAAAACATACCTTAGTTAAAATGATTTAGTTACTAAGTTTACACTATGTTTATATCACTAGAATATTATGGGCTAAAAGATCCACTTTAAATGCTGCTCTCCAAATGTAAACACCTTAATCAAACTATTACCGTCGTGTAGGATTTTCACAGCATATGATTTTTGCCACATTTTGTGACAGGAAGGTCTATATACACATCGCTGTTTGACACTATTCTCTGCATCTACCGAGAAATGCGGAGGTTTTTTTCTCTCTCATACGGTGTGCTGTATCAAATTCCATTAAAACTACACTCTTCCAGCAGCTCCTTGCATCCAATATTCTGTTTGTCACGCGGGACATGCATGAGATGTTCCTGAACGAAAGTGAAAGTGCCAAACTGCAGTTAAGGTTGACAAATAAAGAATGAAACACCCGGAATTACATGAAACTCTGGAGGAAATGTGGATAGCGTGGCAATGATGCAATGATATTAATCGAACGGGATCATAAAATCTCACGTAAACACCTTAATCATATTGTTGTCGTATTCAGATTAAGGCAAATAATTTGATCACTGATGTCCATGTAAACGTAGTCACTGTCTTTCTCCCCTGTGTCTTTGTTTGTGTTGCCTCCATGAAAATTTGCTGTAGTGCATGTACTGAAACTCTCCTTTTCATGCAAACCCTTCCCTCTTTGCCACTCAACACTCCCACCTAAACAAAAGCTTATACTAATCAACATGCAATTAGTGTACTATAGCTAGTATAGGAAATGCATGTGGCTGAGCAGTATAACAAAGTGGTAATCATATTGTTGTCTTACGTTATTATACAATAAGGTAATCAGTTTCACGTGGGATCCGACTCTTACAATTCATTTAAGAGAGCCAATTCGTAAAACTGAGCCAACAACTTAATTGTTTTATGTTCAATCCACTTAGGTTTGTAAAAACTAGTAAGTTAACTTAATTATGTCATGTTGTCCCAACACAACTCAATTGTGTGGAATTGTCAATTGTGTTTTTACAGTGTTTGTAGATATACCAATATATACAATTTTATTTATTTAATTATTTATTTATTTGTTTATTTGTAAAATTTAGATCTTTTGACAAAATGCATGTCAATGGCAGGCTGACAAAGTTAAATGTTTCGCCAAGAAGGAGAAATTTCAAACATAGGCTCATTCTGAAAACATATGCTCATATGCATTTCTGGAGATTTATTTAATTATGTAATTATGCAAATTATGTAGCCAGAGCTACGTATGGCTGCATTTCGTCTTTAAAACGAACGCTACTGGCAGCATGGGGCTGTTTCTTTTCGTACTAGCAGCTGACCGCTTAACTCTATTTGTACGGATTTCCTGCTGTTACCAGTTTGTCCGATGGCTCACCACATGAGTCGGCGGACGTGAAATGCAAAGAGGAGTTGACCACGATGACAGGGTTCGAGTTCGACGAAGAATGGTTCCAGTAAGACAAAAACAGAAGGCAAAAAATAAAATAAAAACAAGTAAATAACAGGGTGTGAATGTGATAAAATCTGAAATTGTGGTAAACATCAGGCTGCCGCGAGGGCTTTCTGAGTTGCTTTTTTAAAACACTGTCGATTGGGTTTAGGAAAGGAGGAAGGTGGGTCAGTTGATCAGTCAGTCAGTCAGTCAGTCAGTTGACAGCGGCCTCTGATGGATTTACGTGAGAACAGCAGGCACAATTGGCACTTGTGAGAGAAATTTGAGATCTGAAAAAGCATACACAGTGGCCTCAGGTGGATTCACGGAAACAAAAAATGCAAAAAAATAAAAAAAAAACTTACCTGCTAGGACATATATGTTCAGAAATGTATATAGTGGAACGTTTCCAGAATGAGCATGGGTTGGGAATTTCAGTGGTGAATAGTATTTTAAAAAAGCATACTCATGTAAAACTATAATTATTTGCCCAAAAGTGTGGTGCGAGTAAAAGTATCTGTTGTAAATATTAATCAAAGTTTGATTGTTTGAAATTATTCAAATTACATCGGGCTGAAAAGAGATTGAATTTCTGTCAGAGTCCAATGCAATGACTGTAATGCCTTTTCCCATTGAACACTTTGAAAGCAAAACGCCTCGTGACGGGCACAAAACTGTCGCAAAACACTGCTGAAATTAGAGTCTGGGCATGCGCAGAAGAACTACCTAATGGAACCAGAGCCGGAGCCGCGGAATCAAGCTTCCAACCAAACGCTTGTACATCAAACCAACCACGCCCCCCGAACTTCTCACTTGACTGTCTGTGTCTGCATTATAACAAAGGCTCGCTAATATAAGCACTTACATATAAAAACACGTAATAATATACGATTTAAAAACTGTATGATGTAAGTTGTTATAATTGAATAAAAGCAATACATGTTATACTGCAGAAATAAATTATCTTTCATACACTCAAGCCTGAGTTAGACTATATATATGAGCACAAAAAAATATTTCTCTTATAACAGGGTTGTTGGTATTCGTTATCTTCATAGGGGTAAAACTAACACTTGTAAAATATGCACAATAACATATAAACAACACATATATTTTAGAAAGGTTTTAATTTTTAATTAGCATTCAACAGGACCCAAAATATACACACCATAGATAACGATTTACCATGCGGGAAAAATCGTGTTTAAAAGATAAATACAGCAAGATTTCTAAATATCAACGGAGTATTTACACATATCAATTTGTACAATAAACTTCGCTGTATTATTACATCAACTGATGTCTATCAGCTGCTGAACATCGCTTGTATATTGTTTATAATTTTTTGCCTCCGTTATCATTTGGTTTATTCGATGCCTTCATTAAATCAAATCAACTCAAATCAAATCACTTTTATTGTCACATCATCAGCAGCACGTGTGCTATGATGAGTGAAAAGCTTAGGCTCTGGCTCCAGACAGTGCAAAATACAGATAGTGCAAATGCAACGACAGTGCAAAATACATACAGTGCAGAATACAGACAGTGCAAAATGCAGACAGTGCAAAATACAGACAGTGCAATATACAACAACATACTCACAAAAAAAACAAGACAATGTAAAATTGGCAATCTTGACAGCGATACATAGGCAGTATTGTTTTAAGTATGGATTTGTTAAAGTCTGGCATTATATCTGGCAAAGAGGAATTTACATTTATTTGAATGTTTATTAGGAGTTTTTAAATAAAAAGACAACAGTAAATTATGTATATAAATAAAATATAACATTTGTTATAGAAAATTCTGTTTCTAGAACATTAAATATTTTATAGCAGCAAATTCAGTAGATTAACTCAATAACATGCCGAAACTCAAAATGCAGAGATGTCCTTTAAATCAAGTTCAAATAACGTTACAGGAGATCAATGTGGAGATAGGCTAATATTAGTTTTGTCTTCCTAATTATTATTTCAGACCCATAAAGAAAATTACTGCTAGATAACAATCACCTGTATTTTCCCCGTCATGGCTAGGCGTGTATCAGCAAACTAATAAAGCCAGAAAAAGCCCTGACCTTGCCAAATAAACTGTGATCTGTCAGATCCTGTGGGTCAGAAAGTATAGTTTACTGCTAAACAACTCATTTAATCATGGTAAAATAACACAGAAATCGAATAATAACACTTCAATATCCTTCCGAAGCTCCGACGGTGTGCTTTGAGAAACTGTCAATCACAACTGTCATGATGACACGCCCAGCATTAAATTACTAGCTAAAAACATACTCTACAAAAATGAAGATATGCACCTATATCAGCATGATAACCAATGCCTTAATTGACCAGAACCATTTTTCGGAACATTTTATTACAAGTGTAGTGATTTTTTTTAAATTTGGTCTCAAGTCTCGTTCATTAACTTGTACTTGTGGCTTTATGACTTGTACTGCAGCCTAGACGGCCTAGACCTTTACTCAAAAGCAAGCATGTAGCACACTTGGTCCAATGCAGATTTGAATAAACTCAAAATCTCTTTCAAGAAAAGTCTGTTCACTTGGCCGTCATATTTGCAATGCCTCTGGGCAGTTCATCCAACTATAAAATCTCATCCAATCAAATACGGGAATACTAAAATGCCCAAAACCTCTCATTGATTTTGCAATTAAATTATTACATATTTTGAAGAAGCAACATGATTTGAAGTGACCTGTTTCATTATCGTTGTTGCTTAGGCCCTAGTTACAACTGAAAACATGTTATTTTCAATTTTCTCCAGCTACTGTGTATGCACAAAGATTGGCATGTCACCAATCTCATTTACAGCTGTCTCCATGGCACTCAAAGGACGCGGTTACAAACACTGAAAGAACACAGACTGAACCCACAGCAAAGACTAGAGCCTGACACTGGAAAGACATGATATGTGATTAGATTTGATGTGATTTAATTTCTCCTGCTAAAATCTATGCAGTAGTCACCAAGTGACAGTACTCGCCATAACAAACAAGCAAATCTGTACAGACCCCTCCTACAATGAACCACATTGCTATAAAAATCGTCAATTGGCTATTTTGACTAGAAAGCATGACTTGCTTCAATGCGTTGGCCATACTGAGCATTGCACTTTTCCCCATTTATAGTAATACGAGCAAACTGTCTCTATAGTCCTTGATACACTGCTGAGATCATGAAAGGAACAATAAACTACTGTACAAATAACATGATCACAAATCATGAATCGAGATCTTTTAACAGTTAACTGTGCAGCTATTGTAAGAAGAGAAAATAGTATATGCTATTCCTTCTATGCTAATGAAGGACCACTGAGACATTCCAAGCATGGGATGGGTCCTCCTGGCGTGGCAGAGTTCATCACAGCCCTAATTCAACTGCTTTCTGTTTCTGATTATTGGTTCAGAATAGCAGCGTAAGTTTCAAGCCTTACACTATACACTAAACTTAATGCATGCTAAACAAGTCAAGTAAGTAAACTGCTTAAATTATATACATATTTGTATTTATTTACATGCAGTACATTCATCCATCCAAATATCCATCCAGTCAGTCTGTTTGTCATGGTTTGTCACCTGCATGTTGTCGTCACGGTCATCTGTGTTTGTTTTCTCGGGGCACATGGCATTGTTTTGACAGGTCGCCATGTGCTCCGCTGTCTCACTCCACCCACCTGTCAGTTAACTCCATTAGGTCATTATCATTTCATTATTCCCACCTGTCTCTACTCTTATCCTTATTAGTCTCCCTATTTATTCTTCTCATTCTCATTGTCTTGTACCGGATCGTCTGTGTATGCTTACCTCACACTGTGGTTTCTTGTCCTGTCCAGTCTCGTTACCATTTAGACTCCAGTGCCAGTTTTGATTTTGATTTGTTTTGGTTTGGACCCTTTTTCTCTCTCCCCTTTCGTCAGATCGTTCCTGTTGCTAGTTGTAGCAGATGCACCCCTCCGCACTTCCTGCTCCAGCCCCGCTATATCGCCCACCAGCGATCTCCTCGCTCCCTCTCTGGCCGTCCTGGATCCCGTCTGGGCGCTCTCTTTTTGGTCGCCGGCAGCGCCTTGTTTCCTTATTTGACTGCCAGGTTGGGCCGCCGTGCGCCTCCTGTTGGATGCACTTAGTATTACAGTTTGCATAGTTATTTCTTCTTGCCCCTTATTCACTGGAGATTTGGATCACCGAGCGCTCCCTGCTGGACTCATTGAGTATTGTTTTTTTTTTTCTATTTTTCTGGCCTCTTTTGTCTGGCGACCCTGGATCGCTGTGCGCTCGCTGTGTGACTTTTTATTTGTATTTTTGCCAGGATTTGGTGCCTTCAGTAGTTTCTTTTACAGCAGCTGTGCTGGGATTTTTTGTTACATTTATATCTCCTCTGCAGACCACTGAGAAATAAAATATTTTATCTGCACTTGATTCCTCTCCTGATTTTTACCCTGACAGAACGATCCGGTCAGAGAATGGAATCAGCAGGTTCGGACCAGATGCGCAATGCACTCGCCCAACAGGGTACACTTTTGGGCCAGCACGCCACCCAGCTCACCGCCACTTCCAGAGAGGTTGAGATGCTCACTGCACAGGTGGTCGAGCTCAATGCCCGAATTGAGGAACTCCAGCACAACGCCACAACACCCAGGCAAGCTTCCTCTCTCCACACCACACCCCACCACGAGCCAGAGCCCCATGCTAATAATCCCCCACCTTACGATGGGGACCCCAATTCCTGCCGGGCTTTCTTGTCACAGTGTGCTTTAGTTTTTGCCCTGCAGCCCCGCCGATATGCCTCTGAGGCGTCCAGGGTGGCATACGTCTTGACTCTGCTCACTGGGAGAGCACGTGAGTGGGGGACTGCAGTCTGGGATGCCAGGGGCACCCTTTTGCCATTTTTTCGAGGACTTCAGGGAGGAGATGATCAAACTCTTCGACCGATCGGCGCAGGGGGATGAGGCGGCTGCCCGACTGGCACGACTATCCCAGGAGGGTCGCTCCGTCACAGACTTTGCGATCCAGTTTAGAACATTAGCTGCCTCCTGTGATTGGAACGAGGGGGGCTCTACGCTCCAGATTTTTGAGGGGCTTAATGAGGAGATCCAGGACGAAATTTCTTCTCATGAGCTTCCCCATCACCTTGAAACTCTCATTAACCTGGCACTCCGTGTGGAGGGGCGCCTCCGCCGTCGCCCGCCAGTGGCGATCCATTCACTCCCCCTGGAGGGTTAACGACATCTCTCCCCAACCAGCCAGCTCTTCTATTCCTTCGCCGTCTGAACCGGAGCCCATGCAGATGGGACGTATGCACCTCTCTAATCAAGAGAAGAAGGACCGCCTTGCCCGTGGCCTGTGCCTGTACTTGCGGCAAACCAGGGCATTTTGCCATGAAGTGCCCTTTAAAAGCCAAGGCCCATCAGTAAATCGGGGGATCCTGGTGGGCGCTTCTCACTGTCTGAATTCCCCCCGCCTCGCACCTTGTTGCCCATCACCATCCAACACAAAAGAATCCCTTAATTCCACATCTGCCCTGCTTGATTCCGGGGCCGAGGGTAATTTCCCTTGACCGTGCCACCGCCAAACAGTGGGGTATTCCCGCCATTCCTCTCCCTTCCCCATCTCTGTCTGGTCATTAGCTGGTCAGCCCATCTCCACCATCACCCACATCACACCCTGTGTAAGTCTTGTCGTGTCTGGCAATCATCGTGAGGTTCATTGAGCTGTACCTTTTTGATTCACCGGGGTCCCTGTAGTCCTGGGGCATCCCTGGCTGGCACAGCACAGATCCTCACGTTGATTGGTCCAGGAATTCTGTGTTGGCCTGGAGTCAGTCTTGTCTTGCATCTTGTTTGGGTTCTGCCTTGTCTCCTGGTTCTTTTTGTTCTGTGTTGCAGGAGGAGACCGCTGAGTTAACTAAGGTCCCGGTGGAATACCATGGCTTCGTCAGGTCTTCAGCAGGTCTCGGGCTGGGTCTCCTCCCTCCTCATCGACCATATGACTGTGGCCATTGACCTCCTCCCAGGCACTTCTCCGCCCAAGGGACGATTGTATTCCCTTTCTGGTCCTGAAAGAGAGGCTATGGATCGGTATATTCAGGAGTCACTTAAATACTGGTCTCTCATCCGTCCCTCATCATCTCCTGCAGGTGCAGGGTTCTTCTTCGTCAAGAAGAAGGATGGCTCCCTGCGTCCCTGTATTGATTACAGAGGGCTAAACGACATCACGATAAAGAACAGGTACCCCTTACCTCTTATGTCGTCTGCTTTTGAGTTGTTGCAGGGAGCCCAGGTCTTCACCAAGTTAGACCTCCGCAACGCTTATCACTTGGTACGCATTCGTGAGGGAGATGAGTGGAAGACAGCCTTTAATACCCCTACGGGACACTTTGAATATCTGGTCTTACCCTTTGGTCTGACAAATGCCCCAGCTGTCTTCCAGGCCCTGGTTAACGACGTGCTGAGAGACATGGTAAACAAGTTTGTTTTTGTGTACCTGGATGATATTCTCATTTTCTCATCCTCCTTACAGGAACACACTCAGCATGTGCGTCAGGTCCTCCAACGGTTACTAGAGAATCAACTCTTTGTTAAGGCGGAGAAGTGCGAGTTCCACACTAGGTCGGTTGCGTTCCTGGGGTACGTCATCTCGGCTGAGGGAATCAGAGCTGATCCTGATAAGGTTAGGGCCGTTGCCAAATGGCCAGTCCCCAACACCCGCAAGGCTCTGCAGCGTTTCCTGGGTTTTGCCAATTTTTATAGGCGATTCATCAGGAACTTCAGTCAGATTGCTGCACCCTTAACGGCTCTCACCTCCACCAAGGTATTGTTCAAGTGGAATACACGAGCTCAGGAGGCCTTTGGTGCCCTTAAGTCCCGTTTCATCTCTGCTCCTGTGCTTTCTATTCCAGATCCTGAACAACAATTTATTGTTGAGGTAGACGCCTCTGATGTTGGGGTAGGCGCGGTCCTGTCTCAGCGCTCATCCAAGGATGGGAAGGTGCATCCTTGTGCCTTTTTCTCTCATCGCCTGAGCCCAGCAGAACGTAATTACGACATTGGTAACAGGGAGCTGTTGGCAGTCAGGCTGGCTTTGGGTGAGTGGCGCCACTGGCTGGAGGGAGCAGCGCACCCCTTCTTGGTCTGGACGGACCATAAGAACCTCGAGTATATCCGTTCGGCCTAGAGGTTGAGCGCACGCCAGGCTCGCTGGGCACTCTTCTTCGGTCGATTCAACTTCGTCCTCTCGTACCGGCCAGGCTCCAAGAATACCAAGCCTGATGCCCTCTCTCGGCTGTTTGAGATCCCCAGTGGGGAGACCCCGGTTGAGCCTATTCTCCCTGAGGGAGTGGTGGTTGGGTCCCTCTCCTGGGGCATTGAACAGCGGGTAATAAAGGCCGGTCGGGGGATTGAGGTACCAGAAGGGTGTCCAGAGGGTCGGTTGTTTGTGCCGGCTGCGCTGCGTCTTAAGGTTCTCCAGTGGGGGCATGAATCCAGGCTGGTCTGTCACCCAGGAATTTGGAGATCACTGGCTGCCATCCGCCAGCGATTTTGGTGGCCCTCTCTGGGTCCGGATGTCAGGCAGTTTGTGTTGGCTTGCTCTATATGTGCCCAGAACAAGACATCTAACAAAGCACCAGTTGGTCTGCTTCAGCCCTTACCCATTCCCTCTCGTCCTTGGTCACACCTGGCTCTGGACTTCGTTTCTGGCCTCCCCCCCTCAAGAGGGAACACTGTCATTATGACTGTAGTGGACCGTTTTTCCAAAGCGGCCCATTTTATCCCCTTGCCCAAGCTTCCCTCAGCCAAGGAAACCGCTCAAGCTATGGTTGATCATGTCTTCCGGATTCATGGTCTTCCGGTTGATGTGGTTTCTGATAGGGGACCACAGTTTGTTTCCCGGTTTTGGAGAGAGTTCTGTCGGCAGATCGGGGCCTCAACGAGTCTGTCTTCTGGCTTTCATCCTCAGACCAACGGGCAGTGCGAGCGAGCCAACCAGGATCTCGAAAGAGCCCTCCGCTGCCTGATCTCCCAGAATCCTAGTTCCTGGAGCCAACAGCTTTCGTGGGTAGAGTACGCCCACAATTCCCTGCCGGTATCGTCTACTGGTATGTCCCCATTCTTCTGTTCTATGGGTTATCAACCTCCTTTGTTTCCTTCACAGGAGCCCGATGCTGCAGTTCCGTCTGCCTTGGCCTTTGTCCGACGGTGCCGCCGCACCTGGATAAGGGCTGAGGAGGTCTTGGCCCAGACTTCCAGACGAACCAAAGCAGCAGCCGACCGTCATCGGACTTCCCCACCTCAATATGTGTGTGGTCAGAAGGTATGGTTATCCACCAAGGACTTGCCTCTCAGGGTGGCCTCACGTAAATTGGCACCCAGGTTCATTGGCCCATACTGTATCACCAAGGTCTTGAGTCCGGTGGCGGTTAAGCTCAAGTTACCCCCCACACTTGGTCGGGTACACCCTGTTTTTCATGTATCCAGGGTTAAACCTGTGGTTAGATCCAGTCTTAACCCCGTTACCTCTTCCCCTGCCCCTCCTCCCCCCCGCCTAGTAGATGGCTCTCCTGCATACACTGTCAGGAGGTTGTTGGACGTCAGACGCCGGGGCCGGGGTTTCCAGTATTTGGTGGACTGGGAGGGTTATGGTCCTGAGGAGAGGAGTTGGATTCCGGCTCGGCATGTTCTGGATCGGGCGTTGATCGTAGGATTTTCATCGGCGACTGGGTAAGCCCCTCCCCTGAGGCGCCAGGTGGCGCTCCTAAGGGGGGGGGTACTGTCATGGTTTGTCACCTGCATGTTGTCGTCACGGTCATCTGTGTTTGTTTTCTCGGGGCACATGGCATTGTTTTGACAGGTCGCCATGTGCTCCGCTGTCTCACTCCACCCACCTGTCAGTTAACTCCATTAGGTCATTATCATTTCATTATTCCCACCTGTCTCTACTCTTATCCTTATTAGTCTCCCTATTTATTCTTCTCATTCTCATTGTCTTGTACCGGATCGTCTGTGTATGCTTACCTCACACTGTGGTTTCTTGTCCTGTCCAGTCTCGTTACCATTTAGACTCCAGTGCCAGTTTTGATTTTGATTTGTTTTGGTTTGGACCCTTTTTCTCTCTCCCTTTTCGTCAGATCGTTCCTGTTGCTAGTTGTAGCAGATGCACCCCTCCGCACTTCCTGCTCCAGCCCCGCTATATCGCCCACCAGCGATCTCCTCGCTCCCTCTCTGGCCGTCCTGGATCCCGTCTGGGCGCTCTCTTTTTGGTCGCCGGCAGCGCCTTGTTTCCTTATTTGACTGCCAGGTTGGGCCGCCGTGCGCCTCCTGTTGGATGCACTTAGTATTACAGTTTGCATAGTTATTTCTTCTTGCCCCTTATTCACTGGAGATTTGGATCACCGAGCGCTCCCTGCTGGACTCATTGAGTATTGTTTTTTTTTTCTATTTTTCTGGCCTCTTTTGTCTGGCGACCCTGGATCGCTGTGCGCTCGCTGTGTGACTTTTTATTTGTATTTTTGCCAGGATTTGGTGCCTTCAGTAGTTTCTTTTACAGCAGCTGTGCTGGGATTTTTTGTTACATTTATATCTCCTCTGCAGACCACTGAGAAATAAAATATTTTATCTGCACTTGATTCCTCTCCTGATTTTTACGCTGACACTGTTTGTTTGTCTATCCATATGTCCATCTGTTCTTCTGTTAGTCCATCCATCCATCCATCCATCCATTCTTCTGTCTTAAACCCAGACGCAGAGACTTTCATCAGAGCCTTTCATCATGTTAAATACCCTATAAATAATCAGCTCTAAAGAATAAAATGGAGCAGTCTCATGCCCGGAGTTCTATATCATTCCTGAAACATAATCATTTTACCTCGAGGCATAGTTTTGGAAGCTGCGTATGATGGAGCACCATTATTTAACGCGTACCTACAGTAAATGCAAATAGGAGTCATAGACCTGCCAAATCCATTAATAATGCACAATAACAAAAACCAATCAAAATTGTTATTTATTATCCATTATCTAAAAGAAATGGCACAGATGCAAAGCTTACTCTCAAGTCACTCTCTTAACGTTCTGAGTCAATATATTTGCATCTGTGCCATGCTGTGTATTAAAAAAATAATTCATTGATGTATCAATTACAAGAATAAAGTACAATAAAATAAGGTAAACAACTGTAAAATATAAAACAAGTGCTCAGGAAAAAAAAAAAAAAAAAGTGCTCAAATAACAGTGCTCAGCATAAATGAGTGAATTAATATTTTTGTCCATTCCTCAGTAAATATACACTCACTCGCCACTTTATTAGGTACACCTGTCCAACTTATCTTTAACTCACATTTCGAATCAGCCAATCTCATGGCAGCAACTCGATGCATTTAGGCATGTAGACATGGGCAAGACAATCTGCTGCAGTTCAAACCGAGTATCATAATGGGGAAGAAATGTGATTTAGGTGACTTTGAATGTGGCATGGTTCTTGGTGCCAGACGGGCTGGTCTGATTTTTTCAGAAACTGCTGATCTACTGGGATTTTCATGCACAATAATCTCTAGGGTTTACAGAGAATGATCTAAAAAAGAGAAAATATCTAGTGAGCGGCAATTCTGTGGGTGCAAATGCCTTGTTGATGCCACTGGTTCGAGCTGATAGAAAGGCAACAGTAACTTAAATAACCACTTATTACAACCGAGCAATGCTGAACAGCATCTCTGAATGCACAACACGTCAAACCTTGAGGCGGATGGGCTACAGCAGTAGAAGATCACACCGGGTGCCACTCCTGTCGGCTAAGAACAGGAAACTGAGGCTACAATTTGCACAGACTCACCAAAATTGGACAATAGAAGATTGAAAAAACTTTGCCTGGTCTGATGAGTCTCTATTTCTGCTGTGACATTTGGACGGTGGGGTCAGAATTTGACATCAACAACATGAAAGCATGGATCCATCCTGCCTTGTATCAACGGTTCAGGCTGGTGGTGGTGGAGTAATGGTGTGGGGGATAATTTCTTGGCACACTTTGGACCCTTTAGTACCAATTGAGCGTCATGTCAAAGCCGCAGCCTACCTGAGTATTGTTGACCATGTCCATCCCTTTATGACCACAGTGTACCCATCTTCTGATGGCTACTTCCAGCAGGATAACGCGCCATGTCATGCGCGAATCATGTCAGACTGTTTTTTTGAACAAGACAATGAGTTCACTGTACTCAAATGGCCTCCACAGTCACCAGACTCAATCCAATTGAGCACTTTTAGGATGTGGTTGAATGGGAGATTCACATCATGGATGTGCAGCCGACAAATCTGCAGTGACTGCGTGATGCTATCATGTCAATATGGACCAAAATTTTTGAGGAATATATCCAGTACCTTGAATCTATGCTACAAAGGGTTAAGGCAGTTCTGAAGGCAAAAGGTAAGTCTAACCTGGAATTAGTAAGGTGTAGCTAATAAAGTGGCCTGTGAGTGTCCAGTAGATAATATATTTTGATGCATTTGAAAGAAACCATTTTATTAAACCATTTTATGCATTAAAATAATAGTTTTTAATCTTTATAAATAGAAAGAGAATACATTTAAAGTCAAGCAAAATACTGCAAATAATAATAATAATATTAATTGTATTTATATTTAGTTTCTCTTGATTTTTTTCTACTTAATTTCTACTGATTTATTATTTTTTTCTAAACATTTAAATTTAGGCTACTAATTTTTGGACCACTTTGGTAAGTTATTTTGTTAGCTTAGCTTAAGCTTGGGCTTCAGTACTGACTAATCTAATGTATATGCATAAATATAATATTGTAAAGCAAACTGTAGAAATTATTAATTTAAAAGATAGATTTGTGAGGGGTCTACACATATATGCTGAGCACTGTATGATGTGGCAATTATCAGAAATAAACTTGTATATTTGTAATAAATGTGAGAATATACTGTATATGAGATATAATACACTTTTCTTCCCATAATTCATACTCTGGTATGATTTTGCTGCTGAGCTGTATTTCACTGTGATGTCTTAATAGAGAGCAGTGCATACAGAAGAAGAGCACTAGGATGCTTTGTATAGCTGTGTGGGGCTTCAGTGCTGCAGCATGTTTCATGGTGAGTCTCATGCCGAATGCTCATTGAATACAATCACACAATAACAGCCCGAGCTTTAAGACAACATGAACAAAGACAGACCTTGGCAGGCTGTGAGAGAGAGAGAGAGAGAAAAAAAGAAATAAGCATAGAAAGGCTGGACGGCAAGATCGCCTACTGACTGTGTGAATGTCCTTGAAAAAAAAGCAGAGGTGATAGAGAGATTGAGAAATGGAGGAGGAAACAATGGGATGGAACTGAAAAAGCATGCAATTGTTGAGGGCAGAAATAAAAACCCAAAAGAAGACACATTTTCATATTTCCAGCAACAAAATATGTCTCACTCTCAAAACCCAACAGTGGATGGAGAAATATTAAAAGGGATAGTTCAAAAATTATATGTAATATACAATTAAACTTCAAAATACCTAGATACCACGGTCCCACTTTATATTAAGTGACCTTAGCTACTATGTAAATACAGTTGCAATCAGAATTATTCAACCCCCTGATTTATTAGCCCCCCTGTTTATTTTTTTTTCCCCAATTTCTGTTTAACGGAGAGAAAAAATTTTCAACACATTTCTAAACATAATAGTTTCATTAACTCATCTCTAATAACTGATTTATTTTATCTATGCCATGATGGCAGTAAATAATATTTTACTAGATATTTTTCAAGACACTTCTATACAGCTTAAAGTGACATTTAAAGGCTTAACTAGGTTAATTAGGTTAACTAGGCAGGTTAGGGTAATTAGGCAAGTTATTGTATAATGATGGTTTGTTCTGTAGACTATTGAAAAATATATATAGCTTAAAGGGGCTAATAATTTTGACCTTAAAATGGGTTTTAAAAAATTAAAAACAAAAATAAAACAAATAGGACTTTCTCCAAAAGAAAAAATATTATCAGACATACTGTGAAAATTTCCTTGTTCTGTTAAACATCATTTGGGAAATATTTAAAAAAGATAAAAAAATTCAAAGGGGGTTCAATAATTCTGATTGCAACTTTACATCAAAAGGTTTGGTGGTATGGGTAGGTTAAGGAGTTAAAAAATGTGTAAGGGATGGTCAACAGTATATATAAAGATGTAATTACAGAAATTAATTGCAGATGTAATTACATGCTGGTATTTAATCAAGCATAAATACAACTTGCAAAGATGTATTTACACAACTAGATTATAACAAATGACTAATTTCAGTATAAGTACTGTACATATTAGTAAAGGCCACTTAATATAAAGTGGGAACCACTTTTATACTTCAGTATTTTATGATATTATTTGACAATACAGTTTAGAAATTATTTGTTTTACAGTTAAAGGGACAAAAATAATGAAAAAACACCCTCACTTGTTCAAAACATATTTCTGTTGAACACAAAATAAGATATTTTGAAGAATGCTGGTATCTGGCAATGACTGAGTTTCTAGTTTTTTCTTTTCTTCTTATATGGTAAATAACAGGGTTTATAAAAGGTCATAAACCACATGAGAGTGAGTACATTACACAACTCTCTCCTTTTAAACTGTCAGAACAAATCTTTATTGAAAATGTTGGATACTGTAACTACATGTATGAAAGATACAGCATATAATATATTACATTCATCCAAAAATATTCAGAAAAATGTTAGCATGACAATATTTACACAACTATTGACACTTTGATGTGGCTCAGCGACAACCTGTAGCTTCTGTGCTTTCAAACAGATTCCTGCAAAGGTGAACTTTATTTCCCCTTCGGGAGGGGAACTTCAATGCTATGTGGAAAAACTTCCACTATGGGGATTTCGTCAGAATCCAATCATCTGAAAGAGTATAAAAACGGGCCAATGAAATGCCAATGAGTTGGCGGCGTCAGCGTGCACAGCTGTCTTGAATGACAGTCAGCCTGGCATAAAAGGCTAGCATGTGCTCAGCAACGACATCCTTTTCGCTTTCAGAGCCTTTCACGAGCTTCTGAGAGAGTCTATGAGGGTATCTCCAACCTATGTCTACAGAGGGAGATCGAGAAGCAGCTTCTCCCGGTCCAGAGCGCGTATACGCAGTGGCAGATGGTCGAGCTGGGTTGTTCTCCCTTGCCTGGCGTCCTTTGGGTCCGGTCCTCCAAGAGCGGTATGTATATAGGAAGCAAGTTTCCTAAAAGAGCAACACGGTTGTGCAGCGCGTCTTTTTCAAGACGTCGCTCCGACCGTGCGTTTCTGGTTGCGGTGGTTTCCTGTCCCCGGATGATGGGCACGAGCACTGCGTTTCATGTCTGGGGGTCCAGCATGTTGATGCGGTGCTCGTGGGCAGTGCATGCCATCATTGTGATGTCATGTCTGCTGCGCAGTTAAGATCGCGGCTCGCTCTTGCAAAAGAGCGACCCACCCCAGTTGTCCCCCGCACTGCGGTTGGCACTCGGGCAGATCTGAGGGTTTCAGTGGGAGTAAATCCGCCGCCCTCGGGCTCGCGGACCTCTCGCTCCTCCACGCGCTCCATCCAAGCTTCAGGTGAGAGAAGCGCTCCATCCTCGGGTGGTCGCCCTCTCACTTGATGACACCGAGGATCAGATGTCCATCGCTGCATCGGAGGATGGGCTGTCATTGTCTGATGAGGATGCGAACCCGCTCGCTCCCTCCCTCCGGGGTGGAGAGCACGGCGTTGGCATCTAAAAAGCAGACATGATGGCCGTGCTTTCCCGGGCTGTTTCAGCCGGGGGTCTGGTGATGGTTTATCCCCCAGCCCCGCGGCCGGACCGACTAGATGGGTGTTATGTGGAGGATATAAGAAGGCAAGACCTTCTAAGCCTTCCGTCCCCTTCTTCCCGGAAAGTGCGCAGTAAGCTCACGCAGTCTTGGAGGGCACTTTTTTCTGCCCGATCTGCGTGCGCTTTCATCCTCACCATCCTTGGAGGGTTGGTTGTCATTGTCTGATGAGGATTTGAACCCGCTCTGTCCCTCCGGCATGATGAGCGTGGCGTCGAATCCAGAAGCAGACTTTGCAGCCGTGCTTCCCAGGCTGTTTCGGCTGTGGGTCTGGAGATGGTTTATCCCCCAGCCCCGCGGACGGACCGACTAGAGGGGTGTGATGTGGAGGAGATAAAGAAGGCAAGACCTTCTAAGCCTCCACATCCCCTTCTTCCTGGATGTGCACAGGAACCCCATGCAGTGCGCTGCGTGCGCCTCCGCCCTCACCATGCATGCTATGGCCACCTACCAGCGCTCCCTAGCGCAGGCGCTGGCCCAGCTGCGCGGGGATGGTTCCGACCCAGGACTGAGCATGAGCTCCGCACAGCAATCGACTGAAGTCGGCTGTGTGTGCCCCTGGGAAGGACGATGGTCACATTAGTGGCCCAGGAACGCCACCACGGGCTAAACCTGGTGATCTGCGTGATGCTGACAAAGTTCGCTTTCTTAGCTCACCCATATCCCAGGCTGGCCTATTCGGCGACACCGTCAGTGAATTCGCCCAGGAATTCACGCCGGTGAGCGAGCAGTCGGAGGCGATGGGTAATACCACCTCTCGGCGGGATCGTAAAACCGCTCCTCCCCGCCGAGCCATCCACATCCACTGCTTTACGCCAAGAGCGCCCGCCTGCGGCTTTGCTCGGTCGCCCCCGCCTGCGCCTCTGGCCAAGCGGCTGCGCCGAGCATCTCGCAGGCAAGCAGCGCTCCCCGCCCCAGGGCGCCGCTAAGTTCGGTAAACGAACCGCGAAGCGTCCCTGAGACGGGCCATCTGGAGAGAAGGAAATTTGCTCTTTCCCCGCTGGAGGGCGGGGCTCTTCTTCTAAACAGCGTTAAAAAAACGCTATCAAAACCTCAGAGAAAGAGCATTTTTTCCCTTCCCCGGATGTGACAGCCCGAACACTGCCAGTCTGGGACGCTATGCTTTCCAGCTCGCAGGATCGGTGCACTTCGCCAGTGGCTCGCGGAGCGAGAGAGAACGGTCTCCTTTCTCTCCCCCTCCCAGCCCCACCTCCGGAGTACGGGTGCGAGGCAAGAGTGAAGCTCTTGCCTCCTGCTCTCCTGTGGGACCCCAGTGCTCCCCGGTTGAGCCCACCCACTCCGCGCTGCCCCACCGCTGGTACGTCAGCGATCGTGCGGACGAAGCCACTTGCGAGGGCTCTGCCTGCCTGGTTAGCGCGGGCCAGCCCATCGCAATGGCTCATCCGCACGATCAGACTCGGCTACGCGATTCAGTTCGCGAAACGGCCTCCCAAGTTCACGGGTGTGTATTTCACCAGGGTCAGCCCTGCGTCCGCCCCTGTCTTGCGAGAGGAGATTGCTGTCCTCCTGGCGAAGGATGCAATCGAACCGGTCCCTCCAGCCAGGATGGAGAGCGGGTTTACAGCCCGCACTTCATCGTACCCAAAAAGAGCGGTGGGCTACAACCAATCCTCGATCTGCGAGTTTTGAACCGCTGGCTTCACAAGCTGCCGTTCAGAAAGCTTACGCAGAAGCGCACCCTCCGGAGCGTTCGTCCTCGGGATTGGTCTGCAGCAGTAGACCTGAAGGACGCGTACTTTCATGTCTCCATACTTCCACGCCACCGTCAGTTTCCTGCGGTTTGCGTCTGAAGTCGAGCCTGGCGGTACAAGTCCTCCCCTTTTGGCTCTCTCTGTCTCCGCGGGTTTTCACCAAGCTCGCGGAGGGTGCCCCAGCTTCGGCTTGCGGGCATCCGCATACTCAATTATCTCAAGCGACTGGCTGATTTCAGCGCGCTCGCGGGATTAATTGATTACGCACAGAGACAGGGTGTTTCGGCACTTCGACCAATCGGGGTTTCAGGTCAACCGAGAAAAGAGCAGCCTCGCCCCCGTGCAGAGCAACTCTTTTCTCGGGTTGGAGCTGGACTCGATCACCATGACGGCGCGCCTCCCCCGAGAGCGCGCCGGGCTGATGCTGGCCTGTCTGAGAGAGTTCGACAGGAAAAAGTGGTCCCACTGATATTATTTCAGAGGCTCCTGGAGCATATGACATCCGCAGCCGCGGTCTCGCCACTCGGATGCTCCATATGAGACCACTTCGGCATTTGCTTCACGATCGGGTCCCTAGACGCGCATGGCACGCGAGCGCGCACCGGGTGACTGTCACTCCGCTGTGTCGCCGCGCCCTCAGCCTCTGGATGGACCCTGGGTTCTACAGGCCCGCGGGCCTCTAGAACAAGCGTCCAGGCATGTCGTCGTTTGACGGATGCTTCCAGTACGCGCTGGGGGGCCGTGTGTTGCGGGCATGCAGCTGTGGTTCCGTGGTAGGAAGCTGGTTGCATGGGCATCTTAACTGCCTGGAGCTGTTGGCAGTGTATCTCACGCTGCACTGTTTTTTACCGGTGTTAGAAGGGAAACACGTGCTGATCAGGACGAACAGCACGGTGGCGATGGTGTATGTCAACCGCAAGGGAGACATTCGCTGTCGCCGCATGTCTCAGCTCGCTCGCCGTCTGCTCCCCCGGAGTCATACGCGGCGCAATCGCTGCATTCCATTTTTTCCCCGCCGAACTCAACCGTGCAGCCGCTGCGCTCTCACGGCAGTTCGCCTGGGAGAATGGAGGCTCCACCCCCGACTGTCCAGCTGTTATGGGTGCGTTCTGCGCACTGGCTACACAGCTGGCCCCGGGGCGTGCGTAATACGCATTTCTCCAGTGAGCCTACTCGCACAGATGCTGTGTAAAGTCAGGGAGGACGAGGAACAGGTCTATGCATTGCGCCTCTCAGGCCCAATCAAACCTGTATTCCAGCTCTCTCCTCGTGATGGCCCCTCCCTGGCATGTCCCCTGGAAGAAACTTCTTCTTTGGGGACAGGCACCGTTTGGCACCCGCGCCCAGATCTATGGACATCACGTGTGGCCCATAGATGGAGCGCGGAGGACTTAGGTGACCTACCGTTAGGTGGTTAACACCATCACTCAGGCCTAGAGCACCCTCTATGAGGCATGCCTATGCCCTGATGTGGAGTCTATTCGCTGGGTGGTGTACTTCTCTCCGAGAAGGAAACCCCAAACATGCCAGATCAGTGTGATGCTATCCTCCTTCAGTTGGCTGGAGCTAAGGCTGTCCCCTCCGCACTGAGGGGTTGGCGTTGCGATCATCCCCGCTCTGAGGACGCGGCGATGGCGGCGCGCTGGGAAAGCTTCGCCTCATCATCCAGTCCCCAGAGGCGCGAGACGTGGATATATATCCTGTCCCCTCTCTTACCCATTTGAAGATCTCTCTTAGGAGAGGTCTGCTCGATCACTCGGCTCAGTATCTATATGATTTCTGTCCAGGTAGACAGCTCTGCTGGTCGCGTTGGCATCGGTCAAATGGGCGGGTATCTGGAGGCATTTTCGGTCAGCAAAATGTGCCAGCGTTTTGGGCCGGCCCACTCTCACATTTACCTGAGACCCCGGCCCACCTAGGTGCCCTAGGTTCCTACAGCGCTCGTTTAAACTATGTAGTGAACCTGCAAGCGCTGCCCACGGAGGAGGCAGACCCAGCCCATTATTGCTGTGTCCTGTTCGCGCTTTGCGTATTATACGGACCGTACTCAGAGCTTAGATCCTCTGAGCAGCTCTTTATCTGTTATGGTGATCGGCAGAAGGGAAGTGCCGTATCTAAACAGAGGTTAAGCCCACTGAACAGTGAATGCCATCTCCCTCGCTTACCGAGCCAGGGCGAGCCGTGTCCCCCAGGAGTGAGAGCGCACTCCACTCGGAGCGCGCATCTTTTTGGGCGTTAGCACGCCGCGCCTCTCTAACAGACATTGTAGAGCTGTGGGCTGGGCGACACCTGAGCATTTGTGAGATTTATCTTCGAGTGAACTGATTTCCTCACGAGCGGTGAATGAGGAAATTCGGTTAGGTGTTGTAAAACGCTTGCTGCGCCTTTCTCTCTAACACAGAGATACGTGCGCCTTTCTCGCTTTGTCAGTTGAGTTCCCCACTCGGCGAACCCTGCAGAGTTCCTCCGAGGCCCCCAGCATCTGACTCAGCGGAGGAGTCAAATGTTGGCCCATTACGTTGTAAGTATGCCCGCTGGTCATCCCGCGTTCTGGGTATAGGTGCCTGCTATGTGCGATCCCCGCTGGCGATCCCATACGCTCACTCAGCCACGATGTAGTCCCCCCTCCTAGGCGGGCTCGTGTCTTCCCTCCCCGCTAACCACCTCTTCATATGTGCACTCCCCCTTCTCAGGGCTAGTCCATATGCTACTTTGCCACCAGGTCTCCCCCTCCGGGCAGCAGGTGGCCTCCGCAGCGTCCTCCCTATCGGGACTGAACGCTTTCCCAACGTACTGTCGTATTTTAAAATTCCTAGAAACTAACTAGGTGTATTTTTACGACTCCCCGAAAAATATATCTAAACCAGAAAAGGTAAGTAAGGTAAGTAAGGGCCAGGGGACACGTTGGAGGACTGTGTCTCCAGCGATGCAGGTGCGCTCGTACTGCTGCGTGGCGCGCCCCTCACTGGAGACATGGTAAGGTTCTTTCGTTGTGGCGCTTTCCATAAATTTCCCCATAGTGGAAGTTTTTCCACATAGCATTGAAGTTCCCCTCCCGAAGGGGAACGCTCTGGTTACTAAAGTAACCCTCGTTCCCCGAGGGGGGGAACGGAAATGCTATGTTCCTTCGCCACAACGATTGTCCCTTAGCTGTTGAGTGTGAAAGCCTCTTCAGCTAGAAAAGGATGTCGTTGCTGAGCACATGCTAGCCTTTTATGCCAGGCTGATTGTCATTCAAGACAGCTGTGCACGCTGACGCCGCCAACTCATTGGCATTTCATTGGCCCGTTTTTATACTCTTTCAGATGATTGGATTCTGACGAAATCCCCATAGTGGAAGTTTTTCCACATAGCATTTCCGTTCCCCCCCTCGGGGAACGAGGGTTACTTTAGTAACCAGAGCGTTTCTCAGACTCACTGCAGAAACATCTTCAGTTTGAGGTTTTTTGGTCCACTGTATGAAGATTGTGTGTGTGTATACTGTCACACTTCACTTTGTTCTGCAATCCTCATTTGCATAATTGAACTACACTGTTTTGGACCTGCTAGTAAAAATCTGGCAGTTTGTAGAAAATTGTAAATTCTCGAAATGTAACATGAAAAATAAATAAAATCTGGTATATTGACAATATACAAATAAATTTACAAATAAATGTATAAGTGTTTTGAGAACATGTTCCACTTCCCTATTGAGGTATGCATTCAATCCAACCCACTCTTTAAGATCTCAAAACGCAGGGTTTCTGGTTGTACCCAGAATAGCAAAGTCCACTAAAGGAGGTTGAGTCTACTCATATACATCTCCTAAACTCTGTAATAGCCTTCCTGATAATCTCAGAGGCTAAGACACACTTTCTCAGTTCAAAACTAGATTAAAGACCTATCTTTTTAGTAAAGCATATGCAATATTAGTTATAACATTAGTTATTAGTAATTCATAAAGTTATGGTAACTCATAATCTTAACTTTTTCTGATATTAATTGTAATACATTAATGTGCACTTTTTGTAAAGCTGCTTTGAAATAATAATTATTGTGAAAGGATACACAAATAAAATTGAACTAAATTTACTTTCTCAACTCTATATTTAGGCCTCACAACCCCTATGTTCTGATAAAATTCTGATAAAATTCTGATAAAAAGAGAGAATTTTGCTTATAAGCAATAAAAAGCACATAACCAAAAATCGTTACAGCTTGACATACCTCAAATTAGTGACTGTTTGAAATAGCTGATGAAATTTACAAGATGGAGCGGCTAAAAATGAATATTTGGTTATACAGTAGTCTGACAAATTTATTAAGGCATGGAGTAAATGGGTAGAATATATAAATGTACTTTCCCAGACTCACTGCAGAAACTTCTTCAGTTTGATGTTTGTTTGGTCCACTCTATGAAGATTGTGTTTGTGTAATATGTCACACTTTACTTTATTCTGCAATCCTTACATTATTGAACTACAGTGTTTTGGACCTTCTAGTTAAAACTGACAATCTGTTGTAAATTGTAAATTCTGCAAATGTAAAAAATAAATAAATAAAATTATAAAATCTGGTATATTGGTAAGGAATTTATAAGTGTTTCGAGAACAAGTTCCACATCTGTACCCAGAATAGCAAAGTCCACTAAAGGAGGTCAAGCCTTCTTATATATGTCTCCTAAACTCTGGAATAGCCTTCCTGATAATGTCCAAGGCTCAGAAACACTCTCTCACTTCAAAACTAGATTAAAGATCTATCATTTTATAGTAAATCATATACATTATTAGTTATAATATCAGTTATTAGTAACTAATAAAGTTATGGTAACTCATAATCTTAACTTTTCCCTGATATTAATTGTAATTAAAAGTGCATTAATGTGCACTTTTTGTAAAGCTGCTTTGAAATAATAATTATTGTAAAAGGGCTACACAAATAAACTTGACCTGAATTTAATTTACAATCTCAACTCTATATTTAGGCCTCACAAATCTTATGTTTAAAGAAAATTCTGATAAAAAAGAGAACTTTGTTTATAAGGAATAAAAAAATATGTAACCAAAAATTGTTACAGCTTGACATACCCCAAATTAGTTACTGTTTAAAATAGTTAATGATATCTACAAAATGGAGAGGCTAAAAAATGAAACTTCAGTTACAGCCTGAGAAATTTAATGAGGCACAAATTAAATGGGTAGACTATATTCTTCCAAGACCACTCTTAATTTAGAGTCTAGAACAGTTAAAAAGATTATTTGTTTTATCACAGAAGGGAAGGGGAGAATACGAAGAACAGAAAAATGAAAGTATGCACATAATAAATTTGAACACTTAAGGTGTCAAATGTGCCACGCTTACAGTTTCGTCTGTACAGTATATAGTTATGGGGGTGGTGGGGAAGTTGCAAAAACCTTAGTGCAGAATAGGTAGCACAGTATGGTCAAGAAGTAAAAACACAACTAGATTAGCAACAAATCTATATTATTGTATTATAACCCAATTCAGGTTCATTCAAAATACATGCCTCAGACTACATTTTAGTGAAATGTAAAATACATTTCTCCGGGTATGTTTCATTGCACATTTCAGATGGCATATTCACTAGAGGGTGCTGTCTACATTTTTGCAAATCTGAAATATGTTACTTAAGGGCTCTTTTTGGTATATGTGTTAATATACTCCTTTTTTATTCATGTCCATAAAAGGGCAGCATCACGTTGCTTACAATTTACCTAAACCCTTCCCTAAACCTAACTAATTGTGTTTTCAAAAGCAAATGTGAAAGAATGTATATCTCAGCCACATAGTTTTACCTTAATTATACATTGCTTTTAACTCTTTAGTGTAAGCATGCTTCACCATGCACCATGAACCTGAGCATTCTGCTTACACCCATTCATTCATTTTGATTCGGCGTAGTCCCTTATTTATCAAGGGTCACCACAGCGGAATGAACCGGCAACTATTCCAGCATATGTTTTACACAACGAATGCCCTTCCAGCTGTAACCCAGTTCTGGGAAACACCCAACACACTCACATTCACACACGCACTCATACACTACGGCCAATTTAGTTTATCCAATTCACCTATAGGGGCATGTCTTTGGACTATGGGGGAAAGCCATGCGAACATGGGAATAACATGCAAACTCCCAGTGGCGGATTTAAGCATGGGCAATATGGGCATACTTTATGCAAATGTATAGAGCAGTTATCCAAGAATAAAGATGTTAGGGGTCATTCACATTTGGCGTCTTTAGCACATGCAAGTTTGTTATTCTTTATGTGCAACCGAAACAACGCTGGTGAAAACAAATTGACGCATGTGCGCAGAAAGCCAATCCCGCAGAATGCGCAGAAAGCCTCAGACGCACTGCTCCTGATCCCGGTTGTTTACAAGCACGTCGACATGCAAGTCGACGAAACTAAAGTTTATTTAATGTGATGAGGATGATACTTTGACTAAGCACAGCTATGAAGCAGAAAGGAGGTAGGGAGGTAATAAGTCAGGGAGGTAACTAAGACAATAGATAGGTATATAAAACATTTATTTTTTTTTATTCTATTGAACTGTCATACTTAATATTCATGCAAAAGTCTTAGAATATTGCTCCAGTTGTGTCTTTACGTTTTTCAGTTCAATTTAGGATTGATTTATGTTATTTTTTAGAATAATAATTCATTCATTCATTCAATTATTCATTCATTCATTCATTTTCTGTTCAGTTTAGTCCCTTTATTAATATTTAAATATTATAATATATATATATGTATATGTATATATATATATATATATATATATATATATATATATATATATATATATATATATATATATATATATATATATATATACAGGCAGTGCAGAATTATTAGGCAAATGAGTATTTTGACCACATCATCCTCTTTATGCATGTTGTCTTACTCCAAGCTGTATAGGCTCGAAAGCCTACTACCAATTAAGCATATTAGGTGATGTGCATCTTTGTAATGAGAAGGAGTGTGGTCTAATGACATCACCACTCTATATCAGGTGTGCATAATTGTTAGGCAACTTCCTTTCCTTTGGCAAAATGGGTCAAAACAGGGACTTGACAGGCTCCGAAAAGTAAAAAATTGTAAGATATCTAGCAGAGGGATGCAGCACTCCTAAAACTGCCAAGCTTCTGAAGCGTGATCATCGAACAATCAAGCATTTCATTCAAAATAGTCAACAGGGTCGCAAGAAGCGTGTGGAAAAACCAAGGCGCAAAATAAACTGCCCATGAACTGAGAAAAGTCAAGCGTGCAGCTGCCAAGATGCCACTTGCCACCAGTTTTGCCATATTTCAGAGCTGCAACATCACTGGAGTGCCCAAAAGCACAGGGTTTGCAGTACTCAGAGACATGGCCAAGGTAAGAAAGGCTGAAAAATGACCACCACTGAACAAGACACACAAGCTGAAACGTCAAGACTGGGCCAAGAAATATCTCAAGACTGATTTTTCTAAGGTTTTATGGACTGATGAAATGAGAGTGAGTCTTGATGGACCAGATGGATGGGCCCGTGGCTGGATTGGTAAAGGGCAGAGAGCTCCAGTCCGACTCAGACGGCAGCAAGGTGGAGGTGGAGTACTGGTTTGGGCTGGTATCATCAAAGATGAGCTTGTGGGGCCTTTTCGGGTTGAGGATGGAGTCAAGCTCAACTCCCAGTCAAAACGTGATTTTCATGCTGGACAATGCTCCATCACACGCGTCCAAGTACTCCACAGCGTGGCTGGCAAGAAAGGGTCTAAAAGAAGAAAAACTAATGACATGGCGTCCTTGTTCACCTGATCTCAACCCCATAGAGAACCTGTAGTCCATCATCAAATGTGAGATTTACAAGGAGCGAAAACAGTACACCTTTCTGAACAGTGTCTGGGAGGCTGTGGTTGCTGCTGCACGCAATGTTGATGGTGAACAGATCAAAACACTGACAGAATCTATGGATGGCAGGCTTTTGAGTGTCCTTGCAAAGAAAGGTGGCTATATTGGTCACTGATTTGTTTTTGTTTTGTTTTTGAATGTCAGAAATGTATATTTGTGAATGTTGAGATGTTATATTGGTTTCACTGGTGAAAATAAATAATTGAAATGAGTATATATTTGTTTTTTGTTAAGTTGCCTAATAACTATGCACAGTAATAGTCACCTGCACACACAGATATCCTCCTAAAATAGCTCAAACTAAAAACAAACTAAAAACTACTTCCAAAAATATTCAGGATTCATTGAGGTTCATTGAGAACATGGTTGTTGTTCAATAATAAAATTAATCCTCAAAAATACAACTTGCCTAATAATTCTGCACTGCTTGTATATATATATATATATATATATATATATATATATATATATATATATATATATATATATATATATATATATATATACAGTATATATAAAAAAGTCAACCACATAGTGTCTTTATTTCAGAAGAGGGATGTTTGGGGTGGTTTCGCCCAGGGTGCCATTTAAACTAGAACCGCCACTGCAAACTCCACACAGAAACGCCAACGAACCAGTGACCTTCATGCTGTCAGATGACAGTGCTAACTACGGAGCCATCATGCCACCCTGTTCTGCATGCAATAATGCACAAAATACTGAACAAACTGACCACATAAATATACAGGTATAGACAACATAGACACTGTTAAGGTGTTTTGTGGTATTTTTTTTTTTGTTCTCCAAAATAACTCCAAAACAATAATCCTTTATTCATCAATAATATGTCCCTGTAAACATAATTTGTGTGAAACAAATGCTGTTAGTAATAGACACAATCTTTTTAAAATAAATGTGTGATTCTGATACAGCAAGAGGAGAAATGTAATTAAGGAAGGTGCCATCTTAATCGTATTCCACAAATGTTAACTTTCACCTTAGACTATTAACCTACAATAAAATTTGGGTATTCTGACATTAGAGTATACATCCAGCCTATATGTTGCAGCGGAACAAAATGTATATAAAAATAACTCAGCATTTGTTATCTAAGAAACCTATTTTAATAATAAATGTGAATTGGTAAATTGATGAATGAAATGAATGCAAAAAGTAAAAGTTTGGATGAGCTTGATGGAATTCACTCAGAAGCGAAGGGTCGAGTACATTATCTCTGGGTATCCAGGAGCTTTCCTCTGGTCCATACCCCTCCCAGTCTTTTAGTGTATGTGTTTGTGCATTTTGGGGAAGGCAAGATTATTTTAAAATCATTATTTCCCATGCAAGACAATTGTGGATAATGTTAGAGTTAGAATTTCTTGGTGAAATATTCTTTTACGTCCTTTTATACTGCTGCCCTTAATTATTCCCTTGTGAACATTTTTGGGAACTAAGATCTCAAGTAAACCCTTTTATTTTGTCATATCACTGTCTTTGAAAAAACAAATCTACCAATATATGTATTTTTGTATTTTTTTAACGATTTTTTTTTGTATTATTATTTATATTTATTATATTATTTATATAGATTAAAAATGCTTTTGATTTTAATATTCCTCATTCATTTCCTATGGGATAAAATATGGAGCTAAATTTAAAGAGGCAGTACTGATCTGCCCTATATGCGGACTGTGTAAGTTACGGAAGGCCCCCCTAACAAACAGCCCACCATCTTAAGGAAATCTTAAGGAGTTTTTTTTTACTTTTAAACCAGCAAACTGTTGCGAATGGATAGGCATGCAGACAGGGGTAGTTCTAAATGCAGCTTTATTTTAAAATGGTCAGACATGCAGGGGTGGAAAACCAGTATACAGTGGTCCCTCATTTATCACGGGAGTTATATTCTAAAAATAACACATGATAGGTGAAATCCGCAAAGTAGTCAGCTAGATTTTTACAATTATTATAGAAATGTTATAATAATCTTTTTTTCTCAGACAGGCATTAACACACTCCAGGCATGCACATTCGCATGTTATTTAAAATGAAATTATTTACATGGTGCGGCAGAAATATGAACAGTGTCCTGAGTCGTAGCTGGGCACCCCAGACAGCAACTGACTTGGGGCGTCGGCATGCGTACCCTGATATAAACCTATGTTTACAATTCTAAAATGCATGGCGCTGTGTGGCACGACGCAAAACTCACACTGCTAGCAATCAGTGATTTATGTTAATTTGGCAAACTGAGCGCATTCTGTAATGTACAGGAAACACGGAGGAGATCGATTGACAATGGTCTACAGCCAATCAGGACGCAAAACACAATGTGCTGTAAAAATAATAATAATAATAATAATAAAAGCATGTCAAATTGCATATGCTGGTAAGGTATGTTTTGATGCTGGTATGCTGGTCTTACTGGTTTCAGTGCTGGTCTTGCTGGTTTCAGTGCTGGTCTTGCTGGTTTGAATGCTGGTTTTGCTGGTCTCGATGCTGGTCTTGCTGGTTTCAGTGCTGGTCTCAATGCTGGTCTTGCTGGCCTGAGTGCTGGTCCTGACCAGCCCTGAGACCAGCAGGACCAGCATTGAGACCAGCAAGACCAGCATTAAAACCAGTAAGACCAGCATTAAGACCAGCAAAACCAGCATTGAAACCAGCAAGACCAGCATTGAAACCGGCAAGACCAGCATACCAGCATCAAAACATACCTTACCAGCATATGCTGTTTTTTTCAGCAGGGCACTCTATACATTGTAAGAGAATCCAGAAGCGTAATCTAAAAACAGACAAATGGTCGGGACAGGCAGCAAAGAATCAAAAACACGATAAACAGTTTAAAAGTCCAAAGCATGGGAAACAAGAACCAAGGAAAATGCTTTGAACAAATGCAACAGCTAATCAATACTCAGCAAAGTATGAGTGAAAATGTGTATATATAGTCCAGGTAACCAATGAAGATGAGTTTCAGCTGTGTGTGTACACTAAAAACAACTGTCAGATGTGGCAGAGGTGATTGGTGCAATGACTTCTAGGATTATTAGTTCGGCAGACATACAGCGGAGGCGACATGGTGGCACAGTGGGTAGTGCTGTCGCATCACAGCAAGAAGGTCGCTGGTTCGAGCCTTGGCTGGGTCACTTGGCATTTCTGTGTGAAGATTGCATGTTCTCCCCCGTGTTTGAGTTTCCTCCAGGTGCCCCGTTTTCCCCCACAAGTCCAAAGACATGCGGTACAAGTGATGTGTATGTAGTGTGTGTGTGTATGTCCTGGGTCTCCAGGTTGGGGGTTGAGCATTGGGCTAACAACCCACCTCATAAAACTTAGATGGTACAAAACAGCTAAATATCAACTTTGAAATAAATGGCCCTGAGAGTAAGTAAGTAAGTACAGTAAGTAATCTCCAGCAGAGACAACACCACTGTCGATCGCAGCATTAACATTGTTGAATCGAGTCCTCTTTTTTTTTGTTGTGTGGCAAACTGTTCAGATGAAGGGAACTACTTTTTAAAAAATCTAAATAAAATGATTTTGCCCAAAAATGTCCTCAGGGAAGCTTGAGGGTTAAGAAAGACCCATTTCTGATAATCTATGTCAGTAAAAGTGTGTGAACAATAAACCGAACTCTCGACTATACCAAACCACTCTGATGGACAGTTTCATGTGAGTCGCTGATTTAACGCTGCAATGCTCTTTATTTCTTTCACAATCCCACAGTCTGTTCGAATACTAGAGGTGTGAACCTACACTGGTCTCACGGTTCGGTTCGGTTACGATTATCATGCCATCGATTCGGTTCAATTCAATATCTCGGTGCATCACGGTGCATTGACGATTCTTTTCATACACAGTTTTATATTTTCTTCACAGCATAGCAATTCTTGTATTAAAATGTATAAATATATTTATATACTATTTGTAAAACAATTTTGTCCTCTAATTCAAACAGTCAGATATATAAACTGTACCTTTAAACAACACGAGTATTTATAGACCATTTTGAGGGATGTAAACAAAAACAATGGTCCTAACGTATTTCCTGTTTTACATTATTAATTTGCATTGCTTCTGAGAATCCAAAAAGGTCCACATATTGATAAATAGTGTTATGACGGCTGATTTAAAATCCAGTTATGATTGAATTGCCTCTTGTTACAGTTAGGAAATAGTTTAACGTCAAGCAGGAAATGTTCATGGGCCAATGACATGACCACATTGAAATGGTCTCTGAGCCTTGCTTACCAAGTTCTTTCTTACACCCCTTTGATTGGTTACGCTCTCAACAGAAAGGGCTGTGATTGGCTCTTACACGTTGGCGCTCTACACAGATGCACTCATCATGGGCCACAGTGAGAGAGACAGAAATGGAGATTACTTTCAATCTCTTAATCGCCATGAAATAGGGGCTTTTGCTGTAACTGTCAGTGAAACACAGTCCAGCAAACACACACGCAGTGAAATTGTGCACAGTTTCTGAGGTTTTTGTAGTTAGAGCATTGTAAATACTCACGCTCGCGGCTCACCTCCCTCGCCATACTAAGCTACGGTGACATAGCACATGTGAGATAAATGACGTCAGTACATAATAACCGGTTTTGATTATTTTTTTTTTTTTTTTATTTGCTTGTTTATTTAACAGGGACAATACACTTGACATTGTTATACAGAGATAACCGATGTTGCGTACATGGGGCATATAGCATAAAGCTAATTTGCAGCCCTCGTCCCTGGTTAGGCTTTACATAAAAGATAAAAATAAAACAATCAAGAGTAAAACACAATTCAACAAACATGTACAGTATATACAGATCCACAACCATAAAATGCAAGTCAATCTGCATAAAGAGAAATGTAAACAGAACCAACCTTATAGAAGAATTATACTTAATGCTCACATTTCTGTGAAGATTTCAACCATTCTTTCAGCTTTACATTAAAAACTGGGAGTTTAGATAATAATTTTAAATGAACAGGCATGGCATTCCATAGATGTGAACCTTTTACTGAAAAGGATGACTGACCCATAGTGGTTCTGCATCTGCGGATTCTACAATTCCCACTTACTGCCCCTCTAGTCTTCGCCCCATCACTGCTGAATTTATGTACCAACTCACAGACTACTTTAGGGGCAAGACCATGTATACACTTAAACATGGTTTTTAAAAACGAAAACTTTAAAAAACCATCAAAACTTAACAAATTATATTTTTTTAAGAATTTGACAATGGTGCCATTTTATTGGTTTCTGATCCATCACTTTTAAAGTTTGTTTGTAAAGTGACATTACAGGCCTAACAATTGACTGTGTTGCTTGACCCCAGATTATTGCACAATAAGACATACGTGATAATATCATAGCATGCACAAACATTTGTGCTGCTTTAAAAGATATATATGGTCTTATCATACGAAAACAGTTTAAATTTGTCTTTATAATCTTAGACATTTTTTTAATATGGGCATCAAACTTAAGCTTTGAGTCTATAATGACACCTAGGTATTTAAATTCACTTACTTCCTTGATTTCCTTTTGGTCAATTTGGATTTTAAATACATCTAGTGCTCTGTTTTTTTAAAGAAAAACACATTGAAACTGTTTTGTTGTAATTTAGAGTTAAACAGTTGTCCTGCAGCCAGTGGGAAATACAGACCAGTTGCTTGGTTAACATTTCTGCAGCCTTCTGTGAAGTTTCTGCTGTTACATAAATAATTGTATCATCTGCATACATTTGACAACCAACCTCATTGCAACTTTCAGGTAGATCATTTATATACAAACAGAAAAGCAATGGTCCCAATATTGAGCCTTGTGGTACACCTAATTTGCATTTTTGAAGTGTTGACTTCACACCGTTAATTTGAACACATTGCTGTCTACAATCCAGGTATGATTTAAACCAGTTTAGAGCTTGTTGTGATAAGTTAATTTGTTTCAATTTATTTATAAGTACTTCATGATTCACAGTATCGAAAGCCTTTTTAAAGTCTAAAAATACTGCTCCCACAACTTTTCCTTGATCCAAACTGCTTTTTATCATATCTATAAAGTTACATGTTGCCATTTCTGTTGAATATTTTGGTCGAAATCCAAACTGCTTAGGGTTCAGCAAATTATTTTCTTCTAAGTACTTCATTAATTGTTCAGCCACTAACTTTTCTAAAACTTTGGATATTACTGGAACAATTGAGATGGGCCTATAATTACACACCTCATCCAACTCCCCAGACTTAAAAACAGGGGTCACCACTGCCGTTTTAAAAATTTGTGGAAACTTGCCAGATTTAATAGACAGATTTACCAAATAAGCTATTGGCCTTAGCAACACTGAGCTATGTTTTTTATTAAAAGAAGCATCTAACCCAAATATATCCTTAGCTTTTGAACTATTTATTTGATTAATAATGTTGCTAATTTTATCTTCATCGACCTGTGAAATATGAAAAGATGATAAACTTCTTACTACTTCATGTGATATACACGCAGAATTAAAATTTGTTGCGAGTTCTTCTACTGATTTAATAAAAAAAGTGTTAAATTCATTTGCAATTTCCAAATTATCATTACTAACTTTACCATTTATAATTATCTTTGATATAACTTGACGTTGACTACATTTCTGATTGGTGAGTTTATTCATATGTTTCCAAATAAGTGAGCTATTACCCTGTGATTCAGCAAACAACTGCATGAAATAAGATGACTTTGCTTTTCTAAGTTCATTAACCACTTTATTTCTTAAACCTTTAAATATTAATATATCTGTTTGTTGTTTTGTAGATATAGATTTTTTCAGTGCCAGATCCCTCTTTTTCATTAACTGATGTATATCTTTATCTATCCATGGCAAAAACACCTTCTTCCTATTACTTTTGAGGGAACATGTATACTTCTGAATTGTATTACCAATTGTGTCCATCAAAGAATTACAGCATTCATCTAAATGATCAATTTGAAATATATTCTGCCAGTTTATATTGTTCAATTCATTTTCAAACTGACAGATTTTCTGCCTAGGAATTCCAATTTGTGGGTTATTAACTCTAGATCTAAAAAAATCACCCTGAAATCGTTGTTTTGTTAGTTTTCTGACCATTAAGGTCAGGTTATGATCAGACAGACCTGTTATCAAATTATAGATTTTTGTAATCCGCTCTGGCTTATTGGTAAAAATTAAGTCTATCAATGTTTTACTAGCTCTAGTAATTCTTGTTGGGCTTGTTATCATTTGATATAATTTAAATTTTGATACGATACTTTTAAGTTTTTTTCTCTTACTGTTATCCAACCAATTTATATTAAAATCACCCAGTAAAATAGTTTCAGTGCGACAATTTAACATCTTAAACAGTTCATCAAATTTATGGTAAAATGAAGCATTATGAGATGGGGGGTTATATAAAACCATTATGTTAAAATTCATTCTCGCTGATAACTCAACATTTAAATTTAAATATTCTAATCCTAAAATGTCCAGTTCAACCACAGAGCATTTAAACATATCTCTGACATAAACCAGTACTCCACCTCTTTTACCAGACAATCTATCTTTCCTATAACATGTATAACCAGGAACATCAATCATATTTGTAGGAATATTTGTGTTTAACCAAGTTTCACTCAGTGCTAAGAAGTCCAGATTAGACTCACTCAGTAATTGTTGAACTTCTTCTTTTTTTGATAAAACACTACGTATATTAAGATGACCTCCAAGCATACCTTTTGGTTTTGACTTTAGGTCCCAGATTACCTTTGCATGATTCACTGTTTGAAAGTATTTCAGTTCTTTTTGCTTACATGGTTCATGACTTATACCAACATATAGTTTTGGTGACTTTCTAACCAATTGTTCCATTTCAGACATGTTGTTTATATGTGCTTTATCAATGGGGCAAGCAGAGTTTGGGGTACGGTTTTGTAAGCCATTTTCCACAATTGTATGTGAAGATACCAAGAGAGGACTGCTGTTTTCCACTTCTGCCATTCCAGCAATTGCTAAGTTCTGATTGAATTCCATAAAGGAGCCACTGCTCTGTCTCAAAACAGGCCTCACCACCTCAACGCTATGTAAGTTCACCAGTTCCCAGTGTGAACATTGTTCAGGCTGCATATCAACAGACAAGCCCAAATTAATGCTGGTTGAAGGGCCAGGGTTTAGCTGTATATCACCACTTAACAGGAGCAGAAAGAACAGAACTTTCAAGGCATAACCTTTCCTTTTGCCTTTTATGTGTTGTTTGACCTTGCTCTCAGTGTAGAGTTCTTGATCACATTGCCAGCAAGTTACAAAAATAACATGATGTCCATGTCCATAATAGTTCAAATTTGATGTACCAGATATAGGTGAGGCATAACCAGACAAACTTGATGTTTCATCTTCAGTCAGGCACAGGCCATGACCAAAAGGGAAACAAAGAAACCACAAACAAAGTAGCCAGATGAAGACATACCTTTTGTAACAGAATTTGTTGTTTGGTTTTCCAGTTTGGTGTTGATTTTGTTGATAATATTTGTCCGTTAAGTTGAGGCGCAGTACTTTAAACGCATAGTCCTTAAGCACTTGAAAAATCCGCAAACAACTCAGCCATATGCAAGCACATCCTTTGTCTCCAAAACCAGTATTGAGAGTTGGAATTTCTTTGTTTATCTCCAAAAAATGATTGATATTCTTCTTGGAATAAATATAAGGCAAAAAAACCATAGATGGAGAGCAAAACTGGAACCAAGGGTAAAGCAGGAGAGCAAATACAAAGTCCAGCAAACAATTCAACCATGTGCAGCCATGTCCTATTTCTCTCATTTCTTGGCTTGGTAATCCAGACTTTGTCCATTGATGAGAGTTCTTTTCATTTCTATATGAATAAAACTGTTGAAAAATGTATGTAATTCCAACCAGAATTAGTAAGAAAATCTGGTGCCAAAGAGCAGCAGTGGAGCCCAACAAACCACCACCACTCCCGGCGGCCATCTTTTTCTACTTTACTGAACCGATACCGAATTGTCCACGTCTGCATTGCGGTGCACCTAAGAAACGATTAATTTTGACACCCCTATCGAATACATATTCTAGTAAATCCACCTAGTAAATTATTACCATTGATAATGGTTGGTTCGTGCCATTCCCACCCATGAAGCGCACATAAACCACTTAGGGACTTTAGAAAGAATTGAAGAACACTGTCTTCTCTGAGCTCAGCATTATGGAAGTCAGTCAGATCTGATGAAAAATCTTTAACTGAGCCCGACTCAAAACCATATAATTTGCTGTCAAAAAACCACAGCCATTAAGTTTAATTGACAGCTGGTTGAGTTGGTGCGGCTGACTTGAAAATCATCATGCCATGGCCCACGAGTGAAACAAAACACACAAAAAAAACCTGTTATATAATAAGATCTCTGACAGGATGAGGACATTTTTTTCCACCGAGCTGTTTGTCTGCAGCTACTGTATACTCTGTCATTTGACAATTTTAGCCATATTATGTCATATTTCAGTGTAATTGACTCTTCGCCCTAAAAATATTAATAACCAGTCTCTATAGTCACATTTCTTCCATTTGTTAAAAACGGCACTTAGCTGTTTTCTAACGCATGTCAATGGACATTAGTTGCAATTAGCATTTAAAATATTAATTTTAATAAATACCATTTTGTTTTTAGCTCCCATGCGATCAGAAATGATTTTGCAGTCACACTTTACAATAAGCTTTCATTCGTTAATGTATGTAATTTATGTCTAACAAAAAAATGAATCAATGTCTAACATGAACCGAATATCTTTGTTATTCGCAGATGATGTTCTGTTGGCTTCATCGAACATGGACCTTCAGCATGCACTGGGTAGGTTTGCTGCCGAGTGTGATGCGGCTGGGATGAGAGTCAGCACCTCCAAGTCCAAGGTTCTCCACCAGAAAAAGGTGGTTTGCCATCTCCAGCTTGGAGGAGAGTCCTTACCCCAGATGGAGGAGTTCAAGTATCTTGGGGTTTTGTTCATGAGTGAGGAAAGGATGGAACGTGAGATTAGCGGGCAGATCAATGCAGCAGTAATGTGGTCGAAGTATCAGTCCATTGTGGTAAAGAAGGAGCTGAGCCGAATTGCAAAGCTCTCGATTTACCGGTCAATCTATGTTTCTACTCTCACCTATGGTCATGAGCTTTGGGTCATGACTGAAAGGACAAGATCTCGGATACAAGCAGCCAAAATGAGTTTCCTTCGCAGGGTGGCAGGCCTATAGATAGGGTGAGGAGCTCTGTCATGCGGGAGGAGCTTGGAGTAGAGACGCTGCTCCTCCACATTGGGAGAAGTCAGCTGAGATGGCTCGGGCATCTGCATTCAGATGCCTCCTGGATACCTACCTAGGGAGGTGTTCCAGGCATGTCCCACCGGGAGGAGGTCTCTGGGAAGACCCAGGGCACGCTGGAGGGACTATGTCTATCGACTGGCCTGGGAATGCCTTAGGATCCTCCCAGAGGAGTTGGAGGAAGTGTCTGGGAAGAGGGGAAGACTGCTGCCCCTGCGACCCAGCCCCGGAAAAGCGGATGAGAATGAATGAATGAATTCATTAATCATAGTTTATCATTTACTAATGCTTTAATAAAATACAAAGTTTCCCTTGTTACCATTAGCTAATGCTTTGTGAGTTAACAAGAACTATCAATAGCTATGTTTCCATCCAAAGAGGTGAACTAGACTAGAATATGGATAAAACATTTGCAAATAAATTGCCGAATCCAATGAGTAACAGAAAGCAAAATTGTTACATCCTGATAAACTAGCACCAAATATCTATTCAATTTAATCTTTCTGTAGCGCTTTTTACAACGTAGACTGTGTCAAAGCAGCTTAAAATAAATGGAGAATAAAGAAAAAGAGCCTGAATATTTCAAATTGTGGAACATTCAAGCAATTTAGGCAGGGATAAGAGTATGAAGAATGCTGATCATCAATCATCAATTAAAACTGCTTCAGTTCAGTTTAGTATGTGACTGTTGATTTTTAGTTTAGTTTACTTCAGATCAGTATAATGCAAAATGAAATGAATGCAAAAGTATAATTAGCTTTTTTCTTATATAATACAAGCAGTGTTGCCAACTATCCAATAAAAATAGCTAAAGCCTGCCTGAAAAGTAGCTAAATCATCACCTTGGAATTATAAGGTTCTATCTGACATTTTTGTCAAAATTGAGTGATTGACATACTCTTATTAAATAACAACTTATTAACAGGCAACCCAGTGGCGCAGTAGGTAGTGCTGTTGCCTCACAGCAAGAACGTCGCTGGGTCGCAGGTTCGAACCTCGACTGGGCTGGGTCAGTTGGCGTTTCTGTGTGGAGTTTGCATGTTCTCCCTGGGTTCGCGTGGGTTTTCTCCGGGTGCTCCGGTTTCCCCCACAGTCCAAAGACATGCAGTACAGGTGAATTGGGTAAGCTAAATTGTCCATAGTGTATGAGTGTGAATGTGTGTGTGTGTGGAAGTTCCCAGAGATGGGTTGCGGCTGGAAGGGCATCCGCTGCGTAAAATCGTGCTGGATAAGTTGGCGGTTCATTCCGCTGTGGCGACCCCGCAAGGGACAAAGCCGACAAGAAAATGAATGAATGAACTTATTAACATTATGGGAGTTTTTTTTTATAAGTTGTTTACATTTTAAGACTTTTTATTTAAAAAACAAATGTTACACACATACTGTTTACTATGGAATGCAAAAACTTTGAAGCTCAATATCTCAAAATCATTCAGAACGCAGATAGAACCTTATAATTCTAAGGTGACGAAATGTTGCCAGATGACGTCACACACTAATTTGCATATCAGTGACGTCATCGCAAAGTATCTGACAAGCGTTAGCATGTCATGTCGAAACAAAAATGCATGGCTTCAGTCCCTACTTTTCGACATTTTCTGATTGAAGTTGACTCACTGCTTAAATCTTTCTGTATGTGTAACAACAAAAAATGTGTCAGATTCTTGGTTCTATATGAAGAACTGTTGTCTATTGACTCTGATTTGAGTTAGATATCTTTCCTGTAATGCTCTTAACTTATTTATTTTCATACACTTTTATACAATTTTAATTTACTTAACCCTTTCTTTGTTTTGTTAGTCTTTTTTTCTTTCTGCAGCTAATGTAGTTTGTAATTTTCCTCTTTTGTATCTCTCTTATATTTATCTCTTGATGGTGGTTGTATATTTTCATTCTTGAATTAAAAAAAAAAAAAAAAAAGCCCATCATATCTTTACTCTCTGAGGCGGTGTGTATTATGTTATATTAAAATTTTACATCCAGATGCACAATAAATGTTCTTATTAACATATTACTTTGCGTGATGTTGTCGTTGCGTAATCGCAACTCAAAACAACATCTTTATGTACTGTAGTATACCAAATAAGGTAACACTTTATAATAACTACACACTATGAATCATTTACTAGGCATTAGCATCTAGTGAATTCATTATTTGTTAAGCATTACCTCTACATTAATAAGCGTTAGTAAGCAGTTTATAACTGCAGCTACAAATGCTCTATTCTTGACTTACAACCACATTTATAATGTGCTTACAAATTGTACTTTCATACTTTGTTAATGATTTATTCTTCATTACTAAATCAAGTATTGCGTTATTTACAAACTATTTGTATTTAAGAGTTGTTGATGGTTTTTAAGATCGTTCAGAATGAGTAAGTAAATGATTAATAAACTATTGAAATCAACATTTATATATCTGATTATTCAGGCATATAGTAATAGCTACTTTATATGTTAATGAGAGCTTTATTAACACAACTTCATCCAGTTTTGTGACCTAATCTAAAGTGAGGACTATTCATGCTTTATAAATCCCTTATAAATGACAATTAAAGGCTCAGTATCAAATTAACAATAATCTTTGTAATCCTATCTAAAAAGTAAAATTACTGTAAAGTTTAAACATTGCTGAATAACAGGGGAGTCAAAATACAACATAAAATTGGCTAAAACAACAACAATATAATAATTTAACAATATAATAAGATGCAATGTTTAAACTGTACAGTAATTTTATTTTAGATAAGGTTGCAAAGATTTATTTTTTCTCTGATACAGTTTCATTTGTGTATGTTCAAATGAATATAAATGAATAAAGTTGTTTGTTTTCTTTTTTCCTGTTTAGAATTTAAGGCTTTAATTGTCATTTATAAGGGATTTATAAAGCTTGAATAGTCCTCACTAGATTAGTTCACAAAACTGGATGAAGTTGAGTTAATAAAGCATTTATTAACATACATAGTAATCATCACTATATGCCTGAAAAATCAGATATATAAATGTTAATTTTAATAGTTTATTAATCCATGAACTACTCTTAAATACAATTGGTTTGTAAATAATGCAATACTTCATTTAGTAATGAAAAATTAATCATTAATAAAGCATGAAAGTATAGCTAATAAGCACATTTTAATGTAGTTGTTAGTCAAGAATACAGCATTTATATCGGCAGTTATAAACTGCTTACTAACGTTTATTAATGTAGAGTTATTGCATAACAGATAATGAATTCACTATTTGCTAATGCTTAATAAATAGTTCATAGTGTGTAGTTATTATAAAGTGTTAACCAAAATAATTACGGTTTTCTCAAATTGATTAGCCACCTCAGCAAAAACATTATTTGAAATATCTATTTAGATTTGTATGAAAAATATAGTTGACTTTTGTAAAGTAATACAAACCCTTTTTGATAAGAATTAGTTTTTATTTTTAAATATAACACTGATAATAAACATCAGTTACATTCTTTTAAACAATCACAGCTTGTGTACTTACTCGTTTTAACTTGTGAAATTAACACATTTGTAAAAGTGACAACAATTATAGCATTATTGGAATTTATTGCTAGCTAAATTACCAACAATTATACATGTTAACAAATATCAGTAAATTAACAGTTATAAAACACAATCTGAGCTAGCAATTTACTCTACTGAGTGAAGCCTGCAGCCCCTGCTCTTTTGAGTCACTTTGCTAGGTGCTATTTGAAAAAAAAAAAAGTTGCCAGGGTAGTATGAAAAGTTGCTAAATGTAGCAACAAAATTGCTAAGTTGGCAACCCTGAATACAAGCCCAAATCAGAAAAAGTTGGGACAGTATATACATTTCTAGTAGTGTAGTGATAGTAGTGATTTATAAATTTTCTTTGACTTGTGTTTCATTGCAGACATTACAACAAACAATATGTATTGTGTTCCTTGTAATTTCTATTTTTTTTTTTTTTTCTTCAAAATAAACACGTATTAAAATTTTGGTTCTTACAACATTTTTCAAAAAAAGGTTGGGACAGCAGTTTAGGGCTAGTAATCAGGTAAATTAGTTAAATTATGTAATTTGGAACAGGTGATGTCAACAGGTGATTGTAATTATGATTTGGTACAAAAACAGCATCCAAGAAAGGTCTAGTCCTTTAGGAGCAAAGATGGGCAGAGGATCACCAGTTTGCCAACAAATACTTGAGAAAATTATTGAAACATTTAAAAACAATGTTCTTCAAAGAAAGATAAGAAGACATTTAGATATTTCCCCTTCAACTGTGCATAAAATTATTAAAAGATTCAAGGAATCTGGAGGAATTTCAGTGCGTAAAGGACAAAGAAGCAAGCCTGAGCTGAACAACCGTGATCTCTGATCCCTCAGGTGGCACTGCATCAAGAATTGTCATTTATCTATAAGTGATATCACCATAAGGGCTCAGGACTACTTTGGCAAACCTTTGTCAAGTACCACAATACGTAGTTACATCCAAAAATGCCAGTTAAAACTGTACTGTTCCTGGAAGCTCTATGTTAACAGTGTCCAGAAGCATCGTCGACTTTTCTGGGCTCGAAGGCATCTGGGATGGACCATCACACAGTGGAAACATGTACTGTGCCCTTCCGCTGGGAAACATATATACATACTCATTCACACTCATACACTATGGACAATTTTAGCTTACCCAATTCACCTGTACCGCATGTCTTTGGGCTTGTGGGGGAAACCAGAGCACCCGGAGGAAATCCACGTGATCACGGGGGGAACATGCAAACTCACACACAGAAATGCCAACTGACCCAGCCGAGGTTCGAACCAGTGACCTTCTTGCTGTGAGGCGACAGTGCTACCCACTGCGCCACCGCATCGCCCGCCCGTATGGTAATAACAATTGTATATTGTATACAATAGTATATTGTGCTATATTTTACACTTTTTCACTGTTTATATACAAGTACTATATTATTATTATTATTATTATTATTATTTCCTCTAAAATCCAGAGCACTTTCATACCAGACCTGATTGAAGACTTGTCTTCTTGCCCTAGATTTGGTTTCTCTAACTCCAAAGAGAAAGTGAATCTTCATCTGACCATGCTAACGTAATCCAAATTCTGAAGTAAAGCTTTGGGATAAGCAGTTGTTCTTACAGTGGAACTCACAGAAGCAGAGCTATCAGTCTGAACCATCCCTTCAGACCCTCTGGATTTTCCGTTTCACACTAATATTGCTACAGGAAAATATCCATCCAACTGTCCCCGTCTATAAATCTCTTCTTTTCTCAATCCCACGCTCTTTTTCTGGGCATCTGCACAGATCTTTCTGTTCTTTGCCTGCGCATTCGAACAGTGGCATTAGAATCACAGATTATAAAAGGGTTTGTGTTTACTAATGTTATTATATGGATATGGAATTAACTAATGTTCTTTACGAGGTGTTGTTTACATTTGATTATGTAATCTGTTTTACAACCAGTAATAATGATAATCTAAAAGGCGGCATTGGCCCTGATTTAGCCAGGAGTGGGTGTTTTCATTGTTTAAACACAACCTAGCTTATATGTGTGTGTCTATGGCTTGGAGACATTCAGTCCTTGACAGGATAATCTGCATGGTACAATTTCAGAAATTCACAACATGAAACTGTGTGCACATTGTGCCCTATGTTTTCTGTCATGGCATTGTGACCTTGTGTTTGAATTTGTTTGCATGAGTCAACACAAGCGCATGTCCAGTGGGCAGACATTTGTTTTGCAGCAGAAACATGGCCCGGGTCCACACGGGGAAAGGACAGTTTTGACAGGACTTTTGACCAGGTGAGTGGACTAAAAACTTGTCTTAACAGCTTCAATATGAAGGACTTCAGAACTAGAAAATGCACCAGATTTTATTTTCTAATTCTAGGCTAATTTGTATTGTTTAATAAAGTTTTCCATAACCAGCACATTTATGATAAGATAAAAGACTTTGTTGTCTATTTTTGTACCCATTCCCCTTCCCCATGGCCCTTAAAACAGAGGGTAAAGGGGAAGGGCTTCAAAATTTACCCCTAAGAATTGGGACAGCACTACAGCTCCTGCACACGTCATCATATGTCATCGCGATCTCTTGCTTCATATGAGATCAGACGATGGCGACTGCTGTAGTTATTCTAGTTGTGTTATTTTTTGGTATTTATCTTCAGGAAATCACTGAAGGCATACATTATGTTATCATAATGATCTAATGTGGCAATAAGATCATAACTGTACTGTGCATTTACACAGTGGCCATATTCATCAATGTAAACACACCAAAAACAACATTAACATTATAGCAGACACTTTAAAAAACCCATTCCCAGCCACTAGACTTTTTTGACAGGGTATTCGAGTGTCAGAATGTTGTGAAACTGCTATACAGGAGTTATTATTATGGATTATAGATTGCCAAATTTAGCGGTTTTTATTTTATCGTTTTTTTTTTTTTTTTAAAGCATGATGGTAAAACACGAACGCGGTTATGAATGTATTAAAACATATGTTTGTTTGTTGTAAAAATTCGTAATAATGACAAAAATACTAATTTGTGGATCTCCTTACTTCCGGGTGGAGCTGTGGCTGTTGTATTCTGGGAAATTTTCTTACCCCTTGGTTTCGAGTGTGGTCCTGAAAAATCTTCGTTTGAAGGGGTGTATAACCCTTGCCCTTAGCCCTACGCCTTCAAGCTACAGAGAATAAGGACACCACTACCCCTTCACGGGAATGCGCAAAACGAGGGGTAGGGGTAAGGGCAAGGGCTAAGGGGTAGAATTGGGATTGGGCCTTATACTTACTGTGACCAAAACAAATTGAATTTTCTGACACCAAATTTAAGCCTTACTGAACCCACAACAAAATAAAGCAAATTTTGACTAGACTAACTGTGACCAAAATAAAAAAGCAGTGACTCCCTGTGACAAAAACAAAACAAAGACTAAAACCAAAACAAGACAAATAGGACCAAACAAAACAATGTGAAAAAAAAAAAAAAAAAAACTATGACACACTGTGAACAAAACAAAACAATTACTAACTGTGGCCAAGACAAGACAAGAGTGATCAAAACAGACCAAAGAAAAAACTAAAAAAGCGTACTATGGCAAAAACTAAATAAAACAAATAAAAACAAATCACTGTAGTCAAAACAAAAACTCACACAAAACAAAACACAAACTCATGATTTCATGCGGCAGCCATTTTAAAAGCGAAAGCAATGCTGCAGTGGGAAAAAACGCCGGAAGTGTCGCCTGGAGTCACACAGGAATGGCATCCGTGATGGCGTATTGTTGTGTACCTGGCTGTGTATCTTATCAGTGAAAAGAAAGTGACAAGTATGTATCTTTTCACCATTTTCCGAGTGACCCAAAAGGCATTCTGAATGGATAGTGAAAATAAAAAGTGAAACCGGACCTCAAGTTAAGGGAAATGGCACTAGTTAGCTAACATTACCTTTCCCAAACACGTTTTAGATGCCATTTATCAAACTCAAGTTAATGAACTGATTCTTTCACTAGACTAGACTTGTTGTCATGATACTGAATTTCAATACCAATCGGTACTGAAAAACATCCATTTCCTGCTAATATTTGAGTGCTGTTGAGCACGTTCTAAACACTGCTGATTTGCCATTGTGTTCACATGCTCAACAGAAATGACTGTGATTGGCTGGGAAGGTCATCAGTTCACCGGGTAACACTTTATAATAACAGTACATGAATAATGATGTATTAATATGTAAACTAAACATTACTTTATTATGAATTAATGATGAGTTAATGTATGCACTAATCATGAACTAACTTGAACTACAACATGAGTCACATGAGTTCATATGTGAATTACGGCTACCTTAATTACTTGTTAGTACATGATTGTTTGTTAATTAATGTATTAATTACCACATTAGTTTATGCTTAATTTAACCATCATGAACTTATGATATGTTAATATATAATTATGTTGTGACTTTACTTGAAGGGGCACATCATCATTAACCCATTCTTAACTACTCATGAACTCCTTATGCACGTCCAACTAGTTAGTTTACACTGAATACCATAAGAAAAGTGTTCTGTCAACATCAGCATGAACAGGAGTTCATGAGTAGTTAAGGATGAGTTAATGATGATGTGCCCCTCCAAGTAAAGTCATGACATATTTATACAACAGCTCATGAGTTCATGTTGGTTAGATTTAGCTTAAACTCAAATGTTAATTAACACATTAATTAACAACATGTACTAACAAGTAATTAAGGTAGCTGTTATTCACACATGAACTCATGTGAATCATGTTGTAGTTCAAGTTAGTTCATGATTAGTGCATACCTTAACTCATCATTAATTCATAATAAAGTAATGTTTAGTTTGCACATTAATACATCATTATTCATATACTGTTATTGTAAAGTGTTACCGTTCACCGCACTTCACCGATGTTTATAGAATGCAAACACAGATACTGGAGTGTTTTAAAGGCGCAAAAATCAGCTGGTCTGTCTATGAGGTGACATACGAGTGATCCACTGATGAATCGACTGATCTTCACAACTTTAACAGCGCTTAAATGTTAGCAGGAAATGGACATTTTTGTTTCGGTATCCATTGGTACCAAAATTCCAGTATTGTGACAACACGAGGGTGTGCTCCAAACATTTTACACAGGACTGAATTTTTATTGCTCACCGGGTTACATGGGCTGAAGCAGCAAAACATTCCCACGATGTTTACCTGGTGCCATGACCTAAAACCTAGGAGGACACTTAAGCAAAATCAGAGGTGGGTTCACTTTTTTGTTGACCATCTTATTACTCTTAAAGAGATTATGATTTAGTTTGATGCCTAATAAGCTTTTAATTGTTTCAATTAAATGAAACTGAATGATATTAAAGTAATGTTTACATCACATCTGCACTTATCTGCACTACAAACCTCCTGCAACAGCTAGAGGTTTGTAGTCCATGGCATGTTGTTGCAATGTTTACTTCTGGTCTTCTATTTTCAGGTTTCTTCCCATCGCAGCCTCGCTTTCGTTTTTAAAATGGCGGCCATGTGAAATAATCGTATGGGAAAAAACTAATGAAAGAAAATTACTCACAATAGTCAAAATAAACACTCACATATTAAAATGTATATTTAAAATATATATTTATATACAGTTTTATTTTTGTAAAAAAAAATATGAACAAAATATGCATTAATGTTTATGTATTTTGTTTATTACTTAGTTAATTAGTTCTCCATCTCCACTGGCACATGCAAAGAAAAAAAAATGTAGCAAATGGATTTCTCAGTTGTACTGTATATCAGTTTGAATAAAAGCATCTGCCAAATAATTAAACGTAAATGGCTTGACGTGACTTAAGATCTGCACCCTATATGAGTACAGGGCATTAGAGCACTAATTTCATTACACAAATACCAGTGATTTGCCTGATGGTGAAAAGATATAGCATACATGCAGAAATCACTGAGGGAGAAGGGAAATTAATTTCAATGGTTTGACAACTAAACCCCTGCTCTGAGGCCAGCTAGTGACCTGAAACTAAATATGTAAAATGTTAGTGTTTATAATGTTGGCCTGACACTGAACACTGCATCCATGTTGCTGTCATTTGACCAATGAACAGCTCATTCCTGTAGGGTCTTGCTCTCAGTCTACCATAAAATTAGATCCCAGTATATAATACATCCACTCATTTTTTTCCTGTCAGAATTTCCATGATTCAAAGCAGAAGCACTGCATTTTCAGGTCAGAGTGTTTGGATATTTCCACCACATGTGCTAATTGTTGCAGTATAAACTCATTGATAATAAAATAATGTGAATTTAGGTGATGTTAGTGATTGTTTTTCCAGCTAAACTGTAAAAAAATGTGTTATTAAACATAAAAATAACATTGCGCAATGATTTTATTTATGACTTTCAGTTTGCGCTCCCAGAGATCTACCTTGTTCCTTTATTCACACTAAAACCTGGTTAGAATGCATGTAATGACAGGGTCTATAGCGGTAATAGCATGTTTTACAGTAGCAGTCGTTTAGCAGTCACAAGGAAACTCTAACAGGGCTTATTAAGTGAATATTATGAGGCCAGACGGCAGTTTTAACTAGACTTCACGCTGTGAACTCGTCATTGCATTGCAGAACTCACTGTGGAGGCAAAAATGTTCAATCTTCTCTGTACGCTATGTGGCTGACGTTCAATTCAGGTTGTGTGAAATGAACACAGTCAGAAAAAACAATACATGCTGAGTTCGAAGGCTTTAATGTCAACACAAGTACAACCAACTAACGTCAGTAGTCACACTAGATGTGCTCCTGTACAGTAAAACAATTTGCTAATGTTAGCAAATGTTAACACTTTGCTAATTTTAGCAGGTTAAGAAAGGGATTGGTTAGCAGGTTAAGACAGGGATTGGTAACCCGTGGCCTTTCAAGCCACATGCAGCTCAGTATCCCTCCTGCTCTATATGGATGTACCCTTTTACCTTATTTTTTTCGGAAAGTAAATGGTTACTAGTACCAGTCTGGACCCCCTTTTGCCTTCAGAACTGCCTTAATCCTTCATGGCATAGATTTAACAAGGTACTGGAAATATTCCTTAGAAATCTTGGTCCATATTGACATGATAGCATCATGCAGTTGCTGCAGATTTGTCGGCTGCACATCCATGATGGGAATCTTAAATTCCACCACACCCGAAGGTGCTATATTGGATTGAGATCTGGTGACTGCGGAAGCCTTTTAAGTACAGTGAACTCATTGTCATGTTCAAGAAACCAGTCTGAGATGATTCACGCTTTATGACATGGCACATTATCCTGCTGGATTGAAAAGCAAGTTTTTATATTGTTTTATATATAAAACTATTACCACTTCCTTTTACTCCCTGCAGTTTTATCCACACATCGTGAACCGGGCACCATTTTAACAGCAGACAAAAACAAATAAATAAACCATGTTTTATTTTTTAATCTTGAAATTTGGTGGCTTCTTCTAAAATGATTCTAAGATTCTATGTTTGATATTTAATGAAGGCTGTAAACATTTAGGGTTCAACAATTGTCCTTCTGGCCAAATTTGACCTGCCAGCTAAAAAAACATTTTTACACTGCTACAAGTACTGGCAAACCCATATGCACTCTCCAACACACACACGCACGCACGCACGCACGCACGCACGCATACACACACACACACACACACACACACACACAATAAGAATCTGCTGCTTTAACTTAAATGAATACTGTCTTGCTAAAAAAAGTTATTGCCCTAATTAAGTATTGATGAAAAACACCACACTGACAGGGGAAAACCTAGATATTAACAGAGTTGTAGATGAAGATGAGGTTGTTACTTCATGCAAAATAGATCTGAGTATTAAAAATAAAATTTAGTTAATTTAATAAAGGATTTACTCTTAGCTGCTGACCAAGGCTGCATCTCGCTATATTTCCTTGACCTTGGTGTTGCACTCGACACTATAGATTATGATATTCTCATAGACCAATTCAAATTTACTGGTGTCCACGGACAGGTTTTACGATGGTTTAATGCATCTTTAACTGGCCACTATACCAGTTTGTAAATATAAATGGACAACTTTCAAAAGTCAAGTCAATTAAGTAAGGAGTGCCTCGAGGATCAGTCTTAAGCCCTTTGATATTCACAATAAGCATGCTGCCCCTGGGAGACATTATAGAAGACAACAAATATTACTATTTCAACAAAAGCCGATGACAGATCTGGACTGTGTAAACTGAGTGTATTAAAGATGTAAAAGACTTCTATTAAATTCAGACAAAACAGAAGTATTACTAATTGGGCCAAAATGCTGTACACAGCAGATCTCCCTTGTCCTGCAATTAGAGGGATTTGTTTTACTGTCAAAGATTTGTGTGTTATATTAGACAGCAACTAAACTTTTGAAAAATGAATCATATCGCCCAGGTCACAAAAAAACAGATTTCTTTTCAGATGCAGAAAAGCATGCTTTTATGACCTTTCTACTGGATTACTGTAATGTTCTGTCCGCTGGTTGTAATGCATATGCTATTAGTAAACTTCAAAATGCAACAGCCAGAGTATTTACCAGGTCAAGAAAATATGATGAAATCATCCCAGTTTTATCTTCCTTACACTAGCTGGCTGTTAAATTTCATTGATTATAAAATATTGCTTGGTACCTTTAAGACTCTAAATAGTCTAGATTCTGCTTATCTAAACAACAATAAAAGATCTAAAAACACAGGGCTTCTGGTAGTACTCAGAGTAGCAAAGTCTACTAAAGGAGATCAAGTGTTTTTTGGCCCCAAAAATCTGGAATAGCCTTCCTGATAATGTCAGAGCCTCAGAGACACTTTCTCAGTTTAAAACTAGATTAAAGTGTATCTTTTTTTTAGTTACGCATATACACAATGTATCCAATAACTGTAGCATACAGACTCTTCAAAATGCATTCTTTCACATTACATTAATATATCTTGTGCAAATAAATTACAGTATAAGCAGCAGCTACGCTAAATATTTTCTTTGTTCTCTATTTACACTTTGGAATGCCCATCTCGAGGACTCTAGATTGTAGAATGTGAAGAGATGATGACAACCCTACGAGGACTTGAGGCAATGAACCATCTGAGAACTTCAAGGACAACAAACATGTAATACACAAGTACACTTCACATGAACATGTATTAGTATTATTACATGTAAATATCATTTCCTTTGAAAGCACACTATATACTATATAACTGCAGGTTAACTATGTTTATATACTGACAACCATAACTTTTCTGATTTTGACAGTAATGTAATGATGTGGAGTGATTTGGAGTAATAATTACTGTGAAAGGCGCTATACAACTTGAACCGAAAAATATTTAGAGGTTTAGTGAAGGCGAATTATTGAATTACCAACAGTGTACACAGAACAATTAATTCTAGAACAATACAATAATTTATATTAAGGGGAATCAATGGACGTTCATTTGAAATGCTTGAGTTAAAATTAACAACTAATCACTGCGTTATTAATTCTAAATCTAAATGAACTTTGCTTCATTTTATCTGCAAGGGTGGAAGCTGTAAACATCCCAAATGTCTTCAGAATGCATAAAACTATGCAGACATCAGTACAAAAGTTTTGCTGCAGATGATAATGAGCTTTAAAGCCGAGTACAAATTAGATGTGGCTCACCATTGTGTGTGAATACAGTATTCATATTTATATCTTTTATAACCACAATGAAAATGGGTACCTATTTCAAGTGCATCACAATAGGCTGTGAAAATGTTTGTAGATAAAGTCAGTATGACTCAAGCAGACCTACATTTCTGTTTACTGCTCTTCAAAATGATCATTTTTCAGAAATACATCTAACATTCTATGTTCTGTTTTCTGTTGCAAACTATCATTCATTCATTTTCCTCCAGCTTAGTCTCTTATTTATCAGGGGTTACCACAACAGAATGAACCGCCAACTATTCCGGCATATGTTTTACGCAGTGGATGCCCTTGCAGCCGCAACCCAGTACTGAGAAACACCCATACACACTCATTCACCCACATACACTATTGTCAATTTTGTTTACACAATTCACCTATAGCGCATGTTTTTGGATTGTGGGGGAAACCGGAACACCTGGAGGAGACCCATGCGAACATGGGAAAACATGCAAACTTCACACAGAAATGCCAACTGGCCCAGCCAGGACTTGAACCAGTGACCTTCTTGCTGTGAGGCGACAGTGCTACCCACTGAATCACCCTGCCCCTTGTAGCAAACTATATCATTCATTTTTATACTTTATCAGTTCCTTACATCTGTACCAATAAATAGTGTTTTATTCATTGCTGACCCCTGGGTTAAGCTTAGAGCGTACTCACACTATGTACAGTTGCCTTGAACCGGGCCAAAGCATGCTTGTCCCCCCTACCGTCTCCCCCAACGGCCCGCACTCACATTACATTCGGGCCTGGGCATGCTTACGTCATCGATGATGCGCTGTTCAGTAAGCGCTTTCGCTCAGCACAGTGGATTTCTTTAGTTATATCGTTTTAGTCATTTGATATGCGGTGACACGCAGTCAAATATTTCACCGAACAGATCAGCCACTTTTGACGCTCATAAACAACCATGAAGTCCTCGTGCTGCAGGAATTAGGAGGTTTGCTGAAAGTGCAGCTGTCGTGCAGTGAGAGGTTTGCGTCTTTAACCTTCCTGTCGTGTTCGGGTCAAATGTGACCGATTTACAACTTAAAACACTCATAATTATTGTGTTTTACATCTGATTGCCTCAAGACCTTATGATATCCTCCACACTATGCACTTGATCATATAAAAGTGATGATCACCTTTTTCATTAAATTTTGAGTGTTTTAATCAATCTTGTTACACCTGTGGTGTTCCCGGTCAAAAGTGACCGCCATAAAAAAATAAATGGGTGTCCAGACAATATTCATCCATCAGACAGAAAACATCCCCATACACACCTCCACAACTCACTCCCTTACTCACCCACTCACTCACTCACTCACTCACTTGCTCGCTCACTTACACACACATTCCTACCAATCCTACAGCTGGATCTCACAAGGAAACATAACTATTTTTTACGTTTTGTCACTTTAGTGGCTAATTCGTACACGTTCAGTCATATAAAAATGTACAATTTTTAAAAGGAGGCGTGGCCCCCAACCCCACCCCTAAACCCAACCATCATTGGGGAAAAGCTAATTGTACTAAATTGTATGAATGAGATTGTACGAATTCATATGGATTAGCCACTAAACCCATAAGTTATGAATTGCCATGAGATAGCGTTGGATTCTCCAACGTGAATTAACTTCCTGATAAAACTATTGTAATGTAATGTAATGTGTATTTATATAGCACATTTATCGTGTATGGTCATACACCCAAAGCGCTTCACAATCATGAGGGGGGTCTCTCCACACCACCACTAGTGTGCAGCATTCACTTGGATGATGCGACAGCAGCCACAGGACAATGGTGCCAGTGCGCTCACCACACACCAGCTATAGGTGGAGTGCAGAGACAGTGATAGAACCAATTCAGTGAACCCATCTGTGTGTGTTTGTTTATTTGTTTGTCTCTTTCTTTCTTTCTTTCTTTCTTTCTTTCTATCTCTGGGTGTAACAGAAGCACTTAGCATCAATTATTTTATTGGATTAGATCATTAGCATCTCGCTCAAAAATTAGTATAACTAGTGCTAGTTCTGTGTCATGCTCATTGTCTATACCCTCAGTCACTATTCCCTATTTTAGTACACTAATGTAGTCCAATTGAAGGACTAAATAAAATTGAGCACTCAAAACACAGGAAAGTATATCGTTTTGTTTGTGCTTTGCTGGTTTATAAATCATTCAGATGAATTAAAATTTCAATTTCTTTGGTTAAACCCTGTGATAGTTATTTTAGTGACCTGTCTGTTAGTAACAAAACAAAGTATTTTGATTTATGTCATCTATTCTTCATTTTGTAAACATTTTCAGCGCCTATTTGTATTTTCACTGCAGTTCTATGTCTAATTCTATAAAGTCATGTTAAACACTACTTTAAAACATTGTTCACAGCTAAAGAATGTTGAATAAAAATTTGGTGGTGAAAAATGTTTTTTGTGCTGATATATGAGCAGTTAAAACAGACCGGTCAATTTTGACCGGGAACACTAAAGTAAGGGGCAGGATGTGAACACGACAGGAGGGTTAATGATATACTACAGTTTGTGTTCATTGAACAGCAATAATGATTAAAAAATCCATATGAAACAGTCCTGTAAAAGTCATGTCTCGTCTTCAGTTTCGGGCTCTGGCGCGCTTTGCACTCACACTACAAGCGTACCGCGCCAAAGCCCAAGTGAACCGCACTCTGGCACACCTCTTCCAACCGGGCCAGGGCTGGGCAAGTGAACCGTGCCTGAGCCCGATTCAGAGCACTCACACTTCTCAAACGATCCGGGAAATCGGGCCTGGGCATGGTTCGGATAGCATAGTGTGAGTAAGCCCTTAGTGTCACTGAGATATCAATATAGTTTCTATATTTCAAATTTTTAGTTAAATCTATTGTGCTAACCTCTGTGTGTGGCACCCCACACCTGCCCTGACCATCTCCCTACACAGCCATCAACACCTCCAGCCATCTCCCTCTCCCCCCCCTGCACTTCAGATCAGTGAGGATAATGTGCGTCAACTCTTCAGTAAACAGAAGCGAAGAAAAGCACCTGGCCCTGACGGTGTTTCACCAGCCTGTCTGAGAACCTGCGCTGACCAGCTGGCTCCTATTTTCTCACTGATCTTCAACAGATCACTGGAACAGCGCAAAGTTCCATCCTGCTTCAAATGCTCCACCATCATGCCAATTTAGAAGAAGCCAAAGATCACAGGACTCAATGACTACAGACCTGTTGCCTTAACATCTGTGGCCATGAAGTCATCCAAAAGACTTGTGCTAACTTCTCTGAAGGACATCACTGGACCTTTGCTGGACCCCCTGCAGCCTATAGAGCAAACTGATCTGTGAATGATGCAGTCAACATGGGACTGCATTATACCCTACAACATCTGGACAAACCAGGGAACTACGCAAGGATTCTGTTTGTGGACTTTAGTTCTGTCTTTAACACCATCGTCCTATTACTGCTCGAGTACAAACTGACCCAGATCTCTGTCCCTAGCTATGTCTGTCAACGGATCACCAGCTTTCTGACAGATAGACAACAACTAGTCAGAATGGGCAAAATCACATCCGACAGCCGCACCATCAGCACTGGTGCCCCTCAGGGACGTGTTCTCTCCCCACTGCTCTTCTCCTTGTACACCAATGACTGCACCGCAAAAGACCCCTCCATCAAGCTCCTTAAGTTTGCGGACGGAACCTCCGGTTTTGGCCTCATCCAGAATGGTGATGAGTCTGCATACAGACAGGAGGTGGAGCGGCTGGCTTTATGGTGCAGATACAACATCGTGGAGCTGAACACGCTCAAAGCAGTGGAGATGATAGTGGACTTTAAGAGAACCCCCCCCTCCCCCCCACTCACCATCATGAACAGCACTGTGGCTGCAGTAGAGTCATTCTGGTTTCTGGGCACCACCATCTCTCAGGATCTGAACTGGGACATTCACATAGACTCTATTGTGAAGAAAGCCCAGCAGAGACTGTACTTTTTTTCGTCAGCTGAGGAAGTTCAACCTGCCACAGGAGCTGCTCGTACAGTTCAACTCAGCTGTCATCCAATCCATCCTCTGCACTTCAATCACCGTCTATTTCAGCTCAGCTGCCAAAACCGACCTCCGTAGACTACAGCGGATAGTCCGGATTTCTGAACGAATCACTGGCACTACCCTTCCTACACTTCAAGAACTGTACTCTTCCAGAGTGAGTAAAAGGGCTCGCAAAATCACTCTGGATGCCTCGCACCCAGCACACTACTTGTTCGAACTGTTACCTTCTGGTCGGCGCTACAGAGCACCAAGCACAAAAACAGCCAGACACAGGAAAAGTTTCTTTCCTCAGGCCATCTACCTCATGAACAGTTAAATATTCCCCAACTGTAAAATAAACATGCAATGCTTTCTCATATGCACTTGTACACAGCACCTTATAACAATATACAATGCAATACATTCTCACACGCATTTATACACCTGTATATTTATAACAAATCTGTACATACAACTCAACATTCAAATCTTTTTGACTAACTGCATCTCTGTTTAATGTTTATCATCTTTTTTTTTTCATATTTAATTTTGTGTTGTCACTTGTCACTTTATGTACACTGGAAGCTTCAGTAGCCAAAACAAATTCCTTGTGTGTGTGAAGCACACTTGGCAATAAAACTGATTCTGATATGTAAACACCAGCACTGGATTGCGCTGCAATTTAATACTGAATATGTTGTTCTGCTTATTTATGCCATCTAGACGATGGAAAATGTGTGGAAACTGCTAAATTATATGGAGAAGGACTTAGTAAGCAGGTAAATGTACAAAATTTTGATGAACTAAGCTGCTAATAGACTGTATTCTGCTTGATTTATTATAACCTTTGGAAGTCTTTAGTACTCTACTCGATAAGTACAGGACGTACAGTACATGGCAGTAATTTGTCATTTTCAGCAGCAGAAATCAGCAAAATATGCTAGATTCATTTGGTTCGGTGTATTGCTTGCATCCTGTTCTCCTTCATGGACAACTGATGACTTTTGTGAAAACACTCTATTGCAATATTATCTATATTGGTAAAGGTAATGCTAATGTGTAATAATTAATAGTGTAAATTAGACTAACCCAGAAAAGATTTTTTTTTTTTTAATACTATCATAAATGATCATGTCAAGAGAATAATATGAGAAATGTATTGTTGCTCTGGTCTCTCTCTAACATCTCACTGAGCTTTAATTATGTTTTAAACACACACATGGTAGTTTTATCACTTCCCAATTGGAACACATTCGGAAACCCCTTGAAAACACTTTAGTAACCTTCATGCATCTTAAAACAATACTTAACTATTTGTTTATTAAGACAAGCCAATTTAAGGCTGCTCTGTGGGTTCTCAAAGTTCAACATAAACATATAACGGTACATAAATCCACCCTAACATTCTATTTTAACGATTTAAGCTCATCATCTGAAAAGTATTGCACAAGTGCACTTTTGCTAGGATAGCGACAGGAAAAAACGGCACATGGTCTAAAAGTGTCCCTATTCTCTTAATGAGTCATAGGCGTTTAAGTGAGTCATAGGGGGTCATAAGAGCGTAACATGCAATAAACCAGTCATAATCAAAACAGATTCGGTATTTACATTAAGACACAGTGCTACTTCAGAGAGCAAATGGATCTCCCAATATATTTTAACAGTTTTAGATTTATTTGAATTTTACAGTCTACATATTTAAAGTCATTTTATCCATTATTTAATGCGTGCATGTCTTTGGGTAGTCTACAGGTCATGCGATGAATCACATGACAGAAAACACGAAGCAAACTGTACAGTATATAAGAAGCAGCAATGCAAACATGGCAAAATCACTATTTGATATCACTGAACTGATAACTTAAAGAGTGATCACTACAAACTGAATTGTAGAATTACTTTTAAGGGCTTTTTTTCCAGCATTTACATTGGATTATAATTCTGTGGACACTGTACACTGGTAGACTTTTACACATTTGAACACTAGGGGCCAAATTTACTGAACAGGACCAATTTGCATTTACTAAACAGATCAGATGGGCATGGTAAATACAATTAAGGTATTAAATGATGGGGCAAATACCTTTAATTTGATAAGCACAGTTAGTAAGTTGCGTTGCGTGATTTATTTAAAGGTGTAGAGTATGTAAGATTGACACCCAGTGGTTAAACTAGGTATCACAGTCTAAAAGTCCAAACACTTTTTCACCCGGCCCCTCCGATGACGACTCCATGCAAATGCAGCTTGCCAGATTGATGACACCAACAGGAGCAAGCATGCCCCACTGTCAAACCTAGACCATGTCCTAACTACACATGATAATATAAATATCTTAAAAGAAGTTTAACAACCATCCCCTAAAATTTCTATTTTAGAAATGGTTTCTATTTTGTTTCTGATCCACAGCATAATCTACTATAACAACGATCACCTCAGGTACTGATTATGTGCTTTAGACAGTGTTAAATGCTACCAGTATGAGTTTGAGTACAATTTTACATGACATGTACTGCCACAATGAAAGCAGCAGCATATACCTCATATGTTGAAACTAAAATAACTTGTCAACACAGTTTGAAAATAAAAATTGCAACTGTGTTGGACTTTTTGCAAGCCAAATTTATATCAGCTGCACCGCATGTACTTTTAAAGAGGTGTAATATGCATTAATTAGACTATAAACCTTACCATTTCCGTGCACTGTTCTGTGCTTCTGAATGGCTCTGGTATTTAAATGATTCTGTCATGTTTTGTCTGGTGCGAATAGTGAAATTGCTTGTCATGTTGCCAATTGGACTTTTAGACACGGTTTTACAACGTAACCTGCTCAGTCATTGATTTCATTTGTAATATTTGTATTATTTGCCAATTAAAAAAACACTTCATGTGGATTTTTAGAACTATCAGTACTATAGTATCTGTGTCTCGTTTCAGAGGCTGCTACTGTCTACAGGAGGTCACATTTTTAGCTGCATACTGTACATTGAGGCAGCCTTCATGACTGAAATTAAATACAGTGTTTTTTTTTCCACCAAGGCAAGCTTGAGTGCTGAAATATTGTGGGTGGGTTACAGCGACCAAAAAAAAAAAAGAAACATTCCAATATGGAATGCACATTTTCAAAGTAGAATATTTGACTTTAGCATTGTTTTACAGATAAACAAGTATGTTCACTTACCATGTTTCTTAAAGGTGCAGTAGGTGATTGAAACATGATTTGTGCTGGTTGAAAGTCTCTTCACATTCCAATAGTAATGATTAAAATAAATGATCTAAATGTATTTATATGTATTTTTATATTCTGGGTAAGGCATAAGACTAAAAAAATTTCATCCAATTAAATATTGTCGGGCCGATAATTCCCATAATTCTGATAAGTAGCTCAAACTGTCTGTTAGCACACGATCTGCACAGATCTGCCGATGCGCGTTCACGCAGGCCGTGGTCAAGTGGACTCGAGTGACATCGCTAAAAACAAATGCTCAATCAAAACTTTTTAAAATCCTGAATCAATATTGGAGTTACTTTTGCACGCTGAAGGAAGTATGACACTATGGCTGAAGTATTTATTTTAAATAGGTAATGTTATGTTTTAAAACTTTTTTAGTGATGCAAAGCTTATGTAGATTTTGTTGTTTTGCAAATGGGTTATATGCACAGATCTGAGATCTTCTGGGGAAAGATTGATGTGATTATTTTCAATTTCATTAGGTGCGTTTTACAGCATTGATAATGGAATAGCGCTATTCCGTCTAGCCTGCTTTACTGAGGTGAAGTTGCTTTAATATTCTGTCTGAAATAGCATGCAAGTATGGCTTAGTAATAAGTGTAATTCTACTAAGCATACAGTAGTCGTTTTAGGACAAAGAATGTGAGACTGATGAGAGAGTGATGACAAGTTTTGCTTGCTACATAACTGAAAACATGCTAGATATAATACAGTTTTTTGTTCAGAATTGTGGTATTACAAAGTACTATAAAGTTTTCTAACTGGCAACTGACATGATCTAGTGGGTCTCTGTCATCTTTAATGTGCGTGTTCACAAAATCAGGAGGCATGGCTTTGTATGACAGGAGGCACTGTGTTTGAAAGATATTATGCTAACCGGTTATCATTTAGGCAGATCACCTACTGCACCTTTAAATATCTGCAAACATATGGTATTTTTAGTCTTTAGAATAATTTAAAAACGTAGACACAGAATTTTGCTTCTACTAGGAAGCTCCTACAAATGCATATTCAATGAATTCAGGAGCAAAAGTAGCCGTATCCACATCATTTCAGTGCTATTCTTCTCTGTGCGTGTTTAGTAAAAACTGACACAAGCTAGTAAGTGTTTTAAGCCAGACTAAGTAAATCTGCCCTTAGAACTCTTAAAGACTAATATAGGGTATGTTTTCGACTACTGTTTTTACGGTTTAAAGTTTCCTAGGTTTAATTGCATTGTTTCCCCTACATTCATTCTTCCATGGAGGCGCCATACCAAAATTCCCGTCATGGCTACATTACAGCTTCTCATTCGATATATATATATATATATATATATATATATATAGCGCAGATTATAATCGCACCAAATTATATAACATATTAAAATGTAAGTGAATTATAACAGACCAAACTTTTCTGTAATCGTAGTAGTGCTGTGCGTTATTTGTTTAACCCTTTAAGGTTACATGCTGACTGACTGACAAACTGACAGGGCTGCGTGATGCGTGAGGCCAGCAAACACGACATAGCTTTCAGTTATGATAAACACAGTTTGCATAATTATACTTTATTCATAGATAAAAATCTATGGTTCTGCATACAATGACTTTATCTTGCTGGAGTTCCTAGCCATTTCACTTTACTTCAGATCACATCAAAGCTGTTCTGTAGGTCTACTGGAAAAATTCATAAATTTTCCTAGCAAATCTTATAAATGTTGGTTACATAAATGCACTAAATCGCACTTCATCAGCGTTTATTTGAGAGCGCACAAGAAAATCTGCACTTGAGCAGCGTATATTTGAGGTTGTGCAAGACGTTTTGTGCATGAACAGGAAATCGGCGGGCAAGCAAAGAGATTCTCATGCTCTTATTACATGAATGTGATCTCTACTTGTAATACTGCTCTCACAACATTTTGTCAATGAAATAATGCTGCAGGTAGTTAGAAGATCTTTGTAAAAGGCCTCCCACCACAGCTGGAAAAATCCTAGAGTAAACACTGAATTGTGTTGTTATAAGTTCAGTTGTGTTGTTATGTGGAATACAAATATTAAGTCATTTTAATGGTTGGTTGTCAAGTCTTTTTTTAAACAGCTGTCACCCAGTGATAAGTACAGTTATTCAGCAAAATTAACGTTAAAGTAAGCGGCGTTCATCTAACAGGTCCATTTGCAATAGCACCCTCCCAATGGATATTATATAAGAACTATCTCATTGAAACTTCAACTGTTTTTATAAGAGAGAAGTTAAAGACCTACAAGTCTTTGGATCCCAACAATTTTGTTCTGTGTGGTCATGTGCAAGAAATAATGTTCCACAATTACCAGATTCAAAACTTTGTAGTGCTAAAAACCGAGGCTAAAAAGTTAAGTTTTTTTTTTTTTTTTGGACTTTGGCATCCTACCGCACAATACGACATGTTTGCTATTGCAACCAGTTTTTTTTTTTTTTTTGCAACAGGGAACCCATGTGACGTCATGTGTGACGTAGGTTGATAATTCCTCTATAGCATCAAAGTACAGTTATAATTGTTGTGCATATGCATTCATGACTCTTCTGAGTTGCATTAAACGATGCAAAAAACAATTGAACAGCACTTCAGAAAAGATGGCACTAGATAACATTAGAAAAAAATTACAGTATATTGTGCGTTTCACACAGACTTTGAGTTCTCCCAAATGAAGCAGCTTTCTCCTCGGCTGGTGCTGATATGTCTCTTTCTTTCTCACCTAGGAGTGATTAAGTGTCTCATGTGTAGCTGGTTATTTTGCGACTCTAGCATTTCCCCAATTCAACACCACATACACAGCAGCTCGCAGCACAGGTGTGAGTCAAGGGAAGGTGGAAGGCGATTGCTTGCCAGAGCGTGAACTGAGGGATCATCCATCTGTTCTTCGTCTGACTCAGTGCTTACACCAACACTGGCTGCCGCTCTCCGGCTCTCAAGGGTGATTATGGGAAATGAAGTCTTCGACAGCCCGATTCCCTGAGGCTTTAGAGCCTGCGGTTGTGCTTTCTGAGGTTTGCGAAACTCGCTTTATGCCTGGAGATCACTCAAGCACTGTTCTGGAGGTGCTAAAGATTAGCTCTCACTGCCTGACACGCGGCTTGTTCATCTGAATGATGTTTCAAGCTCTGTTTGGCCACTAATTGATCAATTATTTGAAAACATGCTGATAAATGAGGGCCATTGAGGAGACAGCTTAAGCTCCCGGAAGCTAAATTGGGCTGAAGCGGAGCTGCTCAAAGCTAACTGGAGATTGTTTTTGTACCTTATGGAGTGCTGGGAAATGTGGAGTGTTGGTAAAGCTAAAAAATATCGATCTCTGACAGTGATTGGGCTTCTCATTATCTGCTATTTCCATGCTGTATTTAAATATATTTTTGGACTGTATTCAACCAAGGTTCACTGAAAATGCATGGCTCTGCCTATGACACCTGAAACACATTGCTTTGAGTTTGTTTTGCTGCATATTTCTCTCATGACAAATCAACACAAGGATGTGTAACAAAGGATAGCATGAAATAAAACTTCATTTGTTGAAGCAACCTTGTTTTTGAGCTCTTTTATCCATCTGTGTTTCAAAGGACTAGTAACCATAACACAAGTACAGCACCATACCATGTGAGTTACTGGGCAATCTATATCAAAAACATTCTACACATGGAAATAGATAAGTGCCTCAAACATATCTGTTTACAAATCATGCACAAACTTTGGAGATCTTTATGTATTACAAGAAAATAATGCTGTGTCCATCAATTATTTCCCCATGAATCATTATTTGTGTTTTGCAAGAGCATGTACTGTATTTCCATTGAGCGTGGGAAGACTATGGTGGTTGTAAATTACCTAAATAATTCGATCAATGGGTAGTTTATCTTAATATGACACCTAACTATCACTTAAACCCATCAGCTGGGCTGATTTTAATACATATACTCACCGGCCATTTCAATAAGAACACCTCAAAACATTAACGCAGATTTCTAATCAGCCAATCACATGGAAGCAACTCAATGCATTTAGGCACGTAGACATGGTCAAGACGACCTGCTGCAGCTCAAACCAAGAATCAGAATGGGGAGGAAAGGTGATTTAAGTGACTTTGAACATGGCATGGTTGTTGGTGCCAGACGGGCTGGTCTGAGTATTTCAGAAACTGCTGATCTACTGGGATTTTCACACGCAAACATCTACAGGGTTTACAGAGAATGGTCTGAAAAAGATAACATATCCAGTGAGCGGCAGTTTTGTGAGCACAAATGCCTTGTTGATGCCAGCGGTCAGAGGAGAATGGCTAGATTGGTTCAAGCTGATAGAAAGGCAACAGCAATTCAAAATCCACTCGTTACAACCAAGGTATGCAGAAGAGAATCTCTGAAAGCACAACACGTCGAACCTTGAGATGGATGGGCTACAGCCGCAGAAGACCACACCGGGTGCCACTCCTGTCAGCTAAGAACAGGAAACTGAGGCTACAATTTGCACAGGCTCACCAAAATTGGACAATAGAAGATTGGAAAAACATTGCCTGGTCTGATGAATCTTGATTTCTGCTGCAACGTTTGGATGGTAGGGTCAGAATTTGGTGTAAATAGCATAAAAGCATGGATCCATCCTGTCTTGTATCACAGGTTGATGCTGCTGGTGGTGGTGTAATGTGTGGGGGATATTTTCTTGGCACAATTTGGGCCCATTAGTACCAATTGAGCATTGTGTCAACACCATAGCCTACACAAGTATTGTTGCTGACTATTGTCCATCCCTTTATGACCACAGTGTACCCATCTTCTGATGTCTACTTCCAGCAGGATAACACTTCATGTCAATGACAACTACAGTGACAAGGAGTTTACTGTTCTCAAATGGCATCCACAGTCACCAATTCTCAATCCAATAGAACACTATTGGGATCAGTGGTGTAGTCGGGGCTATACGCACGTATACTCAGTATGCCTACTTTTTTCCATGAGCTGTTTGGGTATTACGACTTCTGAGGATCAATAATTGCGTATACCCTCGGTATACTCACTTGTTTTTCTGATTAGACTTCCCTAATTTACGTGTATTCGCGTCCCCTTTAACTGTATACCAAATGTTTTTTTTTTACTTGCATCTTATTTGTTGCAATCAGTAGATTTCTGTTTAATTTGCGGCATTCCCCGCCCCCTGACGGCCACAGCATCTGTGAGAAAATTTCGGGAGTTTTTCGATAACGACGACAAGTCAACTAAATGATGTCTCGCTGAAACACTGAGGTAAAATTTTTAAAAAAAGCATGGGCATCGCTTTAGCCCCCTATATTTCTATTCAGTCCCTCGAAATGTTTTGTGATTTCCTCATGAACTGTACACTACTAAATGATCACCTTAGTCCCCTTTAAATTTGATATGAAAACAGCAGCAGACTTCCGCTCCTCCGTTTTCAACTCGTTTTTCGTTTAATCAGCAAACCACAGCTTTGCAGAGTGAGAGCAGAAGGTGTGTTTATCTATAGATTGTTATAAAAAAAAAAATATATATATATATATATAAATAAATAGTTTCGTTGTTTCTTTGCCTACTTTTAATATTTGGGTTGGGTGGGTAATAGTACACCACTTTTTTTTTTAGGACTACACCACTGATTGGGATGTGGTCCAACCCAATACTAGTAAGGTGTACCTAATACAGTGGCCGGTGAGTCTATAAAGCACATACAAACATAATTTTTTGCTTACTGAAGAGCTCAACTGAAACTAAATTTCTTAGATTAGGCCTAAATGGTTTTTGAAGTGCCAACATTGTTACCTGAATATGTGACAATGTATTTTTGATTGTTCAATATCTGTTTTGTGCCACAGCATGGATAAACACACCAGTTAAATGTGTCAGATGCTTTATTTGAACTCTAGGCAGAATTAACAATATTGATATTTTCTGTTTTAATTAATACAGATACCTAAATCTCAAGATCAATCTATTCATTTGTCTTTTCTGTTGATGCATGAACAAACTTATTAAATATTTGTAAAGTGCCCGCCATCCAATAATGGCAAGAAGCATTGTGTTTATGAACTTTCAATATGAGACACGTTTAAAGGTGCTGTATGTAAGTTTGTGACTCTTCTAAAGTATACAAATACAATAATATGTTTGCAGATATTTAAAAAACATGCTAAGTGAACATTCTTGTTTATCTGAAAAAAAAACAATGCTAAAGTCAGATATTCTACTTTGAAAATGTGTGTTATGTGCCGGAACATCTGTCTTTGTTTTGGTCATTTAACCTGCCCAATGCCACTTTAGCCAATTATATTTCAGCACCCAGGGTTGCCTTAGTGAAAAACAGCCTATTTCATTCATTCAGTCAGAAAGGCTCACCTCCGGTGGACAGTAACAGTCTCCGAAATGAGACATAGATTCAGAGTTCCACGTGAGGTGGTTGTAAATTAGCAAATAATATAAATATCATGAACATAAACATTAGATGAGCAGGTTACATTGTAACCCTGTGTCCTAACAACACGCTATATGACGAGATTTGCACCAGACGAAACACGGCAATAATTAAAATACAGTCATTCAGAAGCACAGAATAGTGCACTTACTGCACTCTAACAAAATGGTAAGGTTTATAATCTAATTAACACACATTAAACATTTTTAACATTATTAAATGTAAAATAAATAAAAGTCATTTCTAAAATACAACTTTCAGGTGTTGGTTAGAATAAAAACTACTTTTGATATGAAAAATATTCCTTCTATCATGTGCCATTGCTTTTATATAGAACACTGCTTAAATCAGCCTCAAATTAGCCTTTATGCTCTACAGTCAGGCTCACTCCTGTTGTTGTCACCAATCTGGCAACCTGCACTTGCATGTGTTTTGAACCAGATGTGCAATACCTAGTTCAACCACTGGGTGTTAAACTGACATACTGCACCTTTAAGCTTTAAAACTGATCTGATTTTATTTTAAAATTCAAAGAATTCATGTTGTTTCAATGCCCTTTAATATGGTGGTACAGATCAATCACTGTATAGCTCTATAAGGTTTTAAAAAACTAAATGACTTGAGCAATTTCAAGGTAACAAATAAAAAAAAAAAAAATATATATATATATATATATATATATATATATATATATATATATATATATATATATATATATATATATATATATATATATATATATATATATATATATAAAAATGGCACAATCATAAGATATCATGCATAGCTGTTATACCCCCGGTTTCACAAACAAGGTTTAAGGCTAGTCTTGGATTAAATTGCATGTTTGAGCTCTCTCAACTGAAAATAACTTGCAGTGAGATGTCTTAAAATATGGCAGTGTCATTTTTTGTCTCCAGGTGCACACCAGTAATGTATTTTTCTAAGGCCGTTTTTATAAATGTGGCTTAAATAGCCTAATTTAACTAAGGTCTAGTCCTGGCTTAAGCTAAACCCGGTTTGTGAAACTGGGCCATAGAATGTTGGTCTAGTATTTAAGCAGCACTGAATTGATTTTTCCGTTAAGGAGTTAATAAAAGACTTCTTAAAAGTATTATGGCCATGAAAACAACAAACCAGAACTTGGTTAACTTAAAATAACACATGCTCTTGAGTTGAAGAAAATAAAGCATAACCTCAAGGCCCGAGGTGTTTTTTTACATGCATTTTTTATTTCTCTTTGCTATTTGGGCTTATTGAAACCTAATTAGAATAAACACCTAAGTATCATCTTCGATATGATGTAGTTTTAGAGAAAAATGATGTTCAAATATGTGAACATTCTTGTTTATCTGAAAAAAACAATGCTAAAGTCAGATATTCTACATTGAAAATGTGTGTTACATGCCGGAACATCTGTCTTTGTTTTGCTCATTTAACCTGCCCAATGCCACTTTAGCCAATTATATTTCAGCACCCAGGGTTGCCTTAGTGAAAAAACAGCCTATTTCATTCATTCAGTCAGAAAGGCTCTCAAATGTGTGCTCTCGACCAAAATGCGACCTCCGGTGGACAGTAACAGTCTCCAAAATGAGACATAGATTTAGAGTTCCACGTGAGGTGGTTGTTAATTAGCAAATAATATAAATATCATGAACATAAACATTAGATGAGCAGGTTACATTGTAACCCTGTGTCCTAACAACACGCTATGTGACGAGATTTGCACCAGACGAAACACAGCAATAATTAAAATACAGTCATTCAGAAGAACAGAATAGTGCACTTACTGCACTCTAACAAAATGGTAAGGTTTATAATCTAATTAACACACATTAAACATTTTTAACATTATTAAATGTAGAATAAATAAAAGTCATTTCTAAAATACAACTTTCAGGTGTTGGTTAGAATAAAAACTACTTTTGATATGAAAAATATTCCTTCTATCATGTGCCATTGCTTTTATATAGAACACTGCTTAAATCAGCCTCAAATTAGCCTTTATGCTCTACAGTCAGGCTCACTCCTGTTGTTGTCACCAATCTGGCAACCTGCACTTGCATGTGTTTTGAACCAGATGTGCAATACCTAGTTCAACCACTGGGTGTTAAACTGACATACTGCACCTTTAAGCTTTAAAACTGATCTGATTTTATTTTGAAATTCAAAGAATTCATGTTGTTTCAATGACCTTTAATATGGTGGTACAGATCACTCACTGTATAGCTCTATAAGGTTTTAAAAAAATTAATGACTTGAGCAATTTCATGGTAACAAATTAAAAAAAAAAAAAAAAAAAAAAAAAAAAAAAATATATATATATATATATATATATATATATATATATATATATATATATATATATATATATATATATAATGGCACAATCATAAGATATCATGCATAGCTGTTATAGAATGTTGGTCTAGTATTTAAGCAGCACTGAATTAATTTTTCCGTTAAGGAGTTAATAAAAGACTTCTTAAAAGTATTATGGCCATGAAAACAACAAACCTTGGTTTACTCAAATAACACGTGCTCTTAAGTTGAAGAAAATAAAGCATAACCTCAAGGCCCAAGGTGTTTTTTTACATGCATTTTTTATTTCTCTTCGCTATTTGGGCTTATTGAAACCTAATTAGAATAAACACCCAAGTATCATCTTCGATATGATGTAGTTTTAGAAAAAAATGATGTTCATATATGTGGACTCATGGTCCGAATTTACATAAAACACTTTTTCCTGAATGTTTTTTTAATGCATATATAACATAGAATTTAAAACATCATTTTTTTCCCATTTTGGAGAGTTAAAATTAGGGTTTGGGACATTTCATATGCTGCAAAACAGTTGCAGGATGACACTTTATGTCTGTAACAAAATATAAAACATTCAAAGTATTTTAAATAGCCACTTAAGAGCTAAAATGTGCTGTCCACGTATGTGGACACTCAAGCCCTAGGAGGATATGAATATTGGACATCAAACAAATCCCAAATACTATTTTCCACTGCAAATGACAAAGCAATGATGAAGGAATATTTTTGCCCTCTTGGAGTCTCTGATTGGTGAAATTCTTGTACAGCATCATGTGTAAATTTGTCTTTCTGCGCAGCTTATGCTATTAAACATGATTGTATAAAAATGAATTAGTGTAAGCAGATGGAACAGACATAAGCTTGCAAAGGATTTTTTTTTTTTTTAGGGTTACTGTTAAACTCTACAGGTGCTCTACAGGTCTTTGGTGTATATTCTGCACGGTCCAGACATATAAGCCTAGCCAGTTTTTCATTTTTAATCTGCAAAATGTCTCTGCTTTTCAACCCAGTTAACCTGGTAATCTACGTGTTATTGCGACTTTCGCCATCTGATCAAGAAAAAAGTACACATCTACAACACACAAAATTCAGAAAGCCAGATCTTTTTCTTCAATGCAGTCCCCCTGGAGCTCCTGTCTGAAAAGGCTTGTTCATAAAACAAACCCAAAGCTTAAGATCTCTTTTAAGAGGCAAACTTTAGTGAGCAGGGCATGCGAGACATCGATTCCTCATTTAAATTCCTCTGGCCAAAAATGATTCAGATAAATGAAGAAAGATCAATATCATGGATTGCTTATCTTTTTTTAGATCGGCTCTCTGACAAGACAATGAATGGCCGAAGGGAGCGAGTGGGTGTGTTTTGAAAGATGTAACTATATGCGATCAAGGACTCAAACTGAGGGGTGTCGATAAATTTGATCCAGAGAGAGCTCTATCCGTCAGTCCCTGTGAATGCAGCGCAGCAGGACAGGCCACCACTGGCTGACTCCATCTTTGATCCACATTCCCACTGAGACCCAGACACTAACTCTGGAGTCGTGACGAAGCCCCTGGGGGACCATCCACAGGGGTCTCTCTGTCTGCAGGGGATTTACAGCCATATTGTCTGTCCCACTGATGGAGAACACAGACGCAAACACAATATTTAGAGACTGAAATTATTTATTACTATTATTCTTTTGTAAATATGCTGTGTAAATACATGTAAACTTGCATTGTGTTTTGTTGGTAGGGATATCAAAATTATTGGTTTACTTTAGTAATGTCAAAATGAATATATATGAAGTGAAATAAATAAATGGACAAATACATGATTAAATGTTTTAAGGTTTTAAATACAGTTGAAGTAGCCCCCCAGAATTTTTGGCCGCCTGTTTATTTTTTTCCCCAATTTCTGTTTAACGGAGAGAAGATTTTCTCAACACATTTCTAAACATAATAGTTTTAATAACTCATTTCTAATATCTGATTTATTTTATCTTTGCCATGATGACAGTAAATAATATTTGACTAGATATTTTTCAAGACACTTCTATACAGCTTAAAGTGACTTTTAAAGGCTTAACTAGGTTAATTAGGTTAACTAGGCAGGTTAGGGTAATTAGGCAAGTTATTGTATAATGATGGTTTGTTCTGTAGACTATTGAAAAAAGAAATAGCTTAAAGGGGCTAATAATTTTTGACCCTAAAATGGTTTAAAAAAAATAAAAACTGCTTTCATTCTAGCCAAAATAAAACAAATAAGACTTTCTCCAGAAGAAAAAATATTATCAGACATACTGTGAAAAATTCCTTACTCTGTTAATCATCATTTGGGAAATATTTAAAAAAAGAAAGAAAAAAAAAATCAAAGAGGGAATAATAATTCTGGGTTCAACAGTATAACCTTAATTAGGACAATAACTGTAGAGAACTGCTTTTTTTTATTCAGTGTCTGCTAAGAAATTGAATAATGCCACTGGATGATTGGCACAATCTCTGTGTTACATGTCTGAGAGTCCAGCTTGTGTATGTAACACACACAAGTAGTGAATGGCCTCATTGCAAAGACATCTTGATGGCTTCACTGAAATCGTAGTTTGGCCAGGGCGTACACAGGTATTTAGGTGTAGAAGGTCATTGCGTGGTCTCATTTTGTTTGTAACACCGAGTACGTTTACATGGACACCAAATAATCCAATTTTAATTTGATTAAGACAATACTCTGATTAAGAGTCTACCATGTAATTAATGATTAATTTAATTAGATTAATGTCATAATCGAACTAAACAGAAATCAAATTAAGACATGTGGAGCATGCTTATTTTAGTCGCAATTTTGAAGTGCAGTACAGACATGTAAACACCTTAATCAAACTATTACCATCATGTAGCATAATTACGTCATGTTTTCGCCGTGTTTTGCTACAGAATAGTACACACACACATGGCTGTTTGACACTATTCTCTGCATACAAAGTGAGTAGGACCATAGACACCTACATTGCGTAACGCGGAGGTTTTTTCTCCCATTTGCCATGTGGTATCAAATTCCATTAAAACTTTTCCACCAGTCCTTATACATCGTAGTCGCATCCAATACCTCAGTTTGTCACGGGGGGCATGAACGAAATGTTCCTGAATGAAAGTGAAAGTGTCAAACTGCAGTTAAAGTCGACAAACTAAAAAAGAAACACCCAAAATTACATGAAACTCCAGAGGAAACGTGGATGACGCAATGATGTTAATCAAATTATGTGCTATAACATATAAAACGGAATCATGAAAGTAACATTCAAAAAGCAACTCATGTAAACAACTTCATTTTATTATTGTCTTAATTAGATTAAGGCAAATAATACGATTACTGATGTCCATGTAAACGTAGTCATTGTAAGCCAGGGGTGCTCAACCCTGTTCCTGGCGATCGACCTTCCAGCTGATTTCAGCTCCAACCCTGATCAAACACACCTGAACTAATTATTTAGAACGTGAGGAGCACTTGATAATTACAGGCAGGTGTGTTTGATAAGGGCTGCAACTGAAAACTCCAGGAAGGTCGATCGCCAGGAATACGGTTGAGCACCCCTGTTGTAAGCTATGAAATTGTCTTGCTTTTCACTACAAAGACAGTTTTCACACGTAAGTAACATAGTAAACAATGTAAACAATAGGTCAGTGGACTAAATGTGTTCGATGGGATGTTGTTCTGAGGACTTTTGCCTTTCAAAATAAACCATGATGTACAGCAGTGAATGTGTGTGTGTCTTGTTATTACAATATATGTACTCCATATCTAATAAGCGTTTGTGTCTGTACAACTTTCACACATTTAGCAAATACATTCTGTATAAGCTTCCCATTGAAAAACAACTAGCTACAATGGCTGCTAGAGGGTTGTAGCTTTAGACTGATGTACAGTTTGTCAATATTACTTGTGTTCTTTTTAAGTAAAGTTTATTTCTAAACTAATTTCGAGAGGATCACGTGCTTATGATTGCTTGCAGCTGGTCCCCCATTATCCAATTTATGATTCACCAATCAGATGATTCCTAAGCCACTATTAACACCCTAAGTTCCATATAAAAGCCATCTTCGTTTTGAAGAATTCCCCCTTCCACCCCTACTCCTCCTCATTTCCTAGATGGGTGACCCAGTGGTTAAGCACTGTTGCCTCACAGCAAGAACTTCACTGGTTCTAGTCCTTACCAAGCCAGCTGATGTTTCTATGCAGAGTTTACACATTCTCCCCGTGCTCACGTGGGTTTCCCCCGGGTTCCTCGGTTTCCTCCCACCGTCCAAAAACATGCCACTTAAGGTAATTAACTAATCCAAATCAACACCATAGACATGCTCCTAGTAAGTAGTTATCTCCTAAAAGCAATCACTATCTGTTCCTTAGTTACTACAGCAAGGGAGTTCTCGAGATCTACCTGAACTCAAACTCCCCTCTCACCTCTCACTTGGCCAACAGGAGGGAGCCCCAGGCTCGAGGATCTTATGAGCTCAGGGCTCTCTTCCAGGACAGCATGCCAAACAAGCTTTATAATCAATCATCAGGTAAGTGTGAACTCTTATCTATTTGTTAACACTGACATGCAAAAACAGCGCTCTAGTGCATCCACATCCTGACGCTGGCCAAGAGGTCTGCAAAGTGCCCCCATTGTCAGTTTCCCAGCACCCCCATTTCCAGTTCTTGGCAGTAAAGGAACCGTCCAGCATGGTGAGTACGGCTGAATAGGACTGCTTTGCCACTATTTGCTACTGCGTCATCTGCTCTCTACAAAAAGCATCCACCTATAGTCTCTACACCTGCATCATCATCATCAGCCCAGTGGCTGTGTCGTACCCACTGCAAGAAGTTTACGATCCGCTTAGGTATAAACTGCTTAGTCTATAAATGGAATGCAAGGTATCCAAACAGAGATTAACAAGGCTGAATCAGGGTCCATCTTACAGTACCCAGCCGGCATTTCAACGGTGATTCAACGTTGAATCAACGTCAGGTCTATGGTTGGATCAACGTTGAATTACCTTTCGATTTTGCAAATTGGATCAACGTTTATATAGTGACGTTGTTTCACCGTCGGATCACCACCGGTGATTCACCGTTGAAATCACGACGTTGTTTCACTCTTACCTTCTTCATGGGTGAATTTTGGTCGTTTTGTAGACGTTGAATTAAGGTTGAATTACCTTTCGATTTTGCAAATTGGATCAACGTTGATACCTTGACGTTGTTTCACCGTCGTACATTTCAACGTAAGTTTAATAGAAATTACATATAACACAAAGTCCATAAATATAGCAAACAAATTTTTACTAATAAAAAAACTATACAAATACACAACTTAGCCTGTGTATCAATTTATTCAATGCACCACATTATCATTTATTCTAAATATACAGCAACATTTACAGCATACAATCGTTCATTAAAACCATGCAGGTTACTGTACATGCAGTACACTCAAATACACAAACATTTAAATGGTCACTTTTTAATTAGGTTGCATGAGTTGAAGTTAGTTCATATTTACTAACATGAACAAAGAATAAATACTTACAGCATTTATTAATCATTTAATTAAAGTATGTCCCAATGCTATTAAAATAAAAATGTATGCTTGTTAACATTAATACACTGAGCTGACATGAACTGTATTTCCTTTATATGAAAGACGTTTTGAATGTATTGTTCTTTGTTCATGTTAGTAAATACATTAACACAACCTTACTGTAAAGTGTTACCATCTTCAGAAAGGCAGATAATAACTAACTAAATAACTAAACTGTCACCAACACAGTCTCCAAAATACAATTCTGTTTACAAAGTTTACAAAATACAAATTTTTAAAGTGGCTGCAGTAAAAAAAATCATAAAACATCACCCACAGCTAAGAATCACAAGTAAAATACATTACATCTGTTTAAGGTTTTATATGTTGAGAGAAACGCTTGAGGTAAAAGCTGGCACCGGGGACAAAAAATTAAATGTAAAACACTAAAAACATCTATATCTGTCTAGCAGTTAAATACATCTTTTATTTTCAAACACCAGGTGAGTATCCTACAAAATCAGTAATGAGGTTTGCCACTCCAATTCATTGTGAATGAATAACTTGACTTTCACAATAGTGAAAACTCCTACTATAATCTATAAATCTGACATTGCACCTTCACTTTGCAGGTCTGCATGCTAAATATTTAGTTGTTTTTGTCTTTTTGCATAAAGTACATCTATTGTGTTTAGCATTACTGCAGCAAAACTGAGCACCTGTGACAGTGGAACATCAAGAAAATGTGTAGAATATATGATTGGATTCTCTCTCACAAACACAACAGTTACACCTTGACATGTTCACATCTATTTGACTTATTACAGCCTATAACTTAAATAATACAACAGTAATTTGTTATTCCATTACTTTTAGTATCATTAAAATTGCATGTTCACATGGGTCCTACAATGATGGCTCACGTTTGTGAACGTAGGACTATTCACCTAGTAGATACATTTCACTATTACATTGGTCTTTAAAAAAAATGTCACATTAAGTATTCACATAGGTTATGTTATTAATTACTTGTGTCATCCCAGAGACCTGTTCATCTTCAGAACACAAACTAGAATATTTTAGATTAAATGCTCCTCATCCTCTACAGACAGCAATGGTCCCGAGATGGTCATAGTCCAGATAAGGCACAAAAAACATTGTCAAAACATCCCATGTGACTTCAGTAGTTCAACTGAGAACATGCCAAGCAACAACAACACTTTAGTGAGGCAAAACAAAACAGTAAATACAAAATTGTTTGCATATATCTCTCCCACATTAGATCAGCGTGTGTGTTTACTATGAGCAGTAAGCGCACACCCTAACCTGTTGTGTGTTTACTACGAGCAGCAACCGCACACCCTGACCTGTTGTGGCAGAGGCAAACAAGTTATTTTTACAGTACTTTTGATGCACAAATGTGTTTTTGAGTTGTATGATTACAGTTGAACCACTGAAGATAGAAGCAATGTTTTGACAAAGTTTTTAGTTCCTTTTCTGGACTTTGAACATCTTGGGACCCTTGCTGTACATGGAGAAAGAGAAAACTATAGCTTCATAGCAAATGAGTCAAATATCACATCGAAATCACCAAAACAGGCACAAACCAATGTTGAGTTTGGAGAGAGAAGGGAGGAAGAAAAAACATTTGCAAATTCTAAAAATAACTTTTCTCTGTAATTTTAACACAAATTTCACTGTAACAGGTGCTGTTATTTTGCTCCAGTGACACCTTCAGAGAACACCGTAGTCAGACATCCATAGAAAAGCAGAGAGTTTGGTGTGGTGTAGCAGAACTGCAATAGACGTCTGTCCAGGCTGACACTGGTTTAGGCCATCGGTATGTCCTTGATACCCTCAACTGGAGCTTCCAGAAAACCTGCAATAAATGAAATACTAGGTTACAACCAAGTTGGTATCTGCTATTATACAAAGTGAAATTCAAACTCAAATTTATTTTTAATTGAATCCAAATTTGTCCTATAAAATCGTCACATTCAATAATTTTGACTCATCCATCTGAATATTCCTACTTCACTGATCTTGTTTGGGTTTCATTTACATTTCATTTGATAAGATTAATGATGCAAAATTTCTATTTTTAAATTGAACGCACATACAAACCACACACAATTAGGTACTGCTACGAGTAAACCGCAGTATACAAGAGAGACAAACAGGAAAAGGAAAACAAAACACACACCAGAACATAGTATAACAATCAATAAAGAAACGAGGACAAAGCTGGTTTGTGAACACAGGCAATTATAAACAGAACATTATTTACCGACCAAAGAAAAAAGAAACTTGACATAAAATGAACTTAGCAAACTTACATACGGGCCTTTTCCATTCAATGCTGTGTAGTGCGCCTCTAGTTAGGAGAACATATCTAAAGTAAAAGGAAACAACAACAGTGAAACAACAGTAGTTCACTTTATAATAATTATTATATTGCATGTTTAATATATTATTGATAACATTGCTCAGTAAAAACTTAAGGTTATTTGATAACTGTTTCTCAAAGTCACAATGTGTAGCCAGCTTTTTTAGGATAATTCCTAATAAGATTTATCAAGAGGAATTTGCAACCAGCAAACAAAAAGTTGGAGAAGAAAAAATATTAACTATAAGAGATTTGAAGAACTAAGAGAAGTGAAGAATTAGGTGTGATATCATCAGGAGGCCTTTAGTTATCACCGGTGCCAGCATTTTCCAGAATTCAAATTTCAGATTCTCGAAAAAATTACTTGGCTGCAGTAAAGAATCATGAAACATTCACCACATCTAATAATTACAAGTTGTAAACCATTACATGTACTGTAAAAGCTGTTTAAAGTTTTTTAGACATACAGGTTAAGAAAAACTCTAGGAGCAGCACTTTTGCAAAAGCCTGCGTGTAGGACAGAGAAAAGGGATAGTTCAAAATTTAAATTCTGTAATCATTTACTCACCATGTTGAACAAAAGAAGATATTTTGAAGAAAGCTGGAAATCTATAATCATTGACTTCTACAGTATTTGTTTTTTTTCCCAACTATGGATGTCAATGTTTACAGGTTTTTAGCTTTCTTCAGAATAGCCTCTTTTGTGTTCAACAGACTAAACTCATAATGGTTTTAAACCACTTGAGTAAAATGTAAGTAAATTTTTAATTTTGGGTGAACTATCCCTTTCAGTTTGAAAACACCAGAGATCTTATGTAGACCCTTTTCACAAGACAGTTGATGCATTTCATTTGTCATCTTAATCCTCAAGTTTTTTATATTTAGATTTTTTTTTAAATAGCATGTTTATTTGTTTTTATGACTTCTCAATGACATCACATGTACTGCTGCTACACATATATCACTATTTTTTTAAGAATACAAATTTCACTGTAACGGGTACTGTTGTTTTGCTCCAGTAATACCTTGAGAGAACACCGTAGTAGTCAGACATCCATACAAAGCATTGGCATGGTGAAGAACTGCAGTCTGTCCTGGCTGACAGGTTTAGGCCATCTGCATCCTCTTCATGCCCTCAACTGGACCTTCTAGAAAACCTAGAAAGTTAAAACACATTACACCTCTTATCTGCTACTGTACAAAGTGTAATTCAAGCATTCATTTCTGACTAAATACATATTTGTCGCATAATATTGTCACATAGCATAACCTCGCAACATAATATCAATATAACAATATAATATCACACAACATAGCCTAACAATCAATAAAGAAACAGATTAGAAAGAGAATATCACCAACAAAAGCACCAAGATTTATTAATAGATAACTTAGTTAACTTACATATGGACAAAGCCTTTTCCATTCAATGCTGTGCAAGTTAAAGCGTCTCTGGAGTAAGTTACATCTCTACAATTAAACAACAACACAACAGTGAAACGACAGCAGTTCACTTTGTAGTAACAATACAGCGTATAAAAAAGATATTGTCTTATAACGTTGCTCAGTAACTTTAAACCGCGTTTGGAGTTTATCGATTTGAATTTGCCAATTAAAACAGGTAAAAACACTAATATAGACTAAAGTTAAACATGTAGCATTAGCTCGAGATTAGCTGCTGCGTCACCGGAACGCAAACAAGACTAAAAACCAAACTGAAAAGTTTTAAATGCTTCAAAATTCGAAACACTACAACTCAAAAGTCACCTTCAAGATTAACTGTGTGTAAAACAAGACTGGGGATAAATAAAACATGTAAAGCATCGATAAACATGCTTACCTCTGAATTCTGTTGCACTGCAGGTGTCCGTAATTACGATTCAAACTTCCCATGAAGCGCTGCGCGTGGCCGCGTGCGCCGAGTCCTCTGATGATACCATGGTAACCACCAAAAACGTTGTTGAAAATAGGGTGAAGCCACGACGTTAATTCAACATACAGATCACGATTAAAAAATGTCAACGTTGACTTGTTTAATGATTTCTGTAACTTTTTTCAACCATTTATCATTCAACATCGTTTCAACTTTGAAACAACAACTGACGTGTTTTCAACCGCATTTCAACGTTGAAGCCTGGTCATATGCAGGAAGTTTTTCAACCGTTGAACATTAAACGTTGTATCAACATTATTTCAACGTTAAAAACACACCTGACCTTATTTCAACCATATTTCAACGTTGAAGGTCGGTCGTGTGCCGGCTGGGTACATACAATAAATAGTTACTGGCCTTCCACTTGGCGGCACCCAATAAGGGACCGATCACACCGAACACGCTTTTACAATCCAAAAAGGCAAGGCGCACCAAAATACCGCACCAGACAGCTCCCACCGTATGTTTAGTCTTTGTTCACCAGCTGCCTGACCCACCCCATTTTCTACTCAACCCGACCGTTCCCACTAAGTTTATATCTGGTTTCCAAAATCTCACATTAAAATTGGGTCTGCCAAAAGAGAGATAACAGATAAAAGAAAATTGTAGGTTGTGCAAGGATTGTAGGCTAAATGTCACTTTTGTTTGCTTCTTTGTGATGAGACATGAGTGCTGCGTGACGTCCGGTGAGGTTTGTGGCTGGTGAGGCACTGACTCTTTCAAAGTCAGATTTACAAACATATCCACTCAATATATTTGACAACTATCGATTGTGTTTCATATATCATATCAGCATTATTTCTATACATGTAGCAGGTACATATTGGGCCCAGGAAGAATGTATTTTTCATGCTTTATTGGCATGACAAATAACTGTACATTTATATTGCCAAAGCAGTGCAGTCTCTCTCTCCGGAGCGCGCACTCTTTCTCTTGGGAGCGCTATATAGTAAGGCCACCTGCTCCTGTTCAAATTACACCAGAGTTCCCGACCGCTACCGCGTTTTATCCAGAAATGTATTCCCGCGCTGCAAAAAAACTGGTCGGGTCCCATGGCCTCTACACCACACTGCCTTTTTTGTTGACAAGAAATAAAGAAGCGGGGTGTGCTTTTTATGTTGCTAGGCAATTAGTTGCGTATTGTGCGAGAGTGTTGCTGTTGATATTGGTATAATTTTAATATTTAATAGTGAAGATTTGTGAAGTCATACAGCTCTGGATATCTCAAAACAGCAACCACAAGTCTCTACTCCATCTTCAAAAATATCTCCGTAGTTGACTTGACAACACAAAAACTGCAGGCACCTCAACGGAAACCCCAGCTCTGATTTGATTGGAGAATGAAAAAAAAAAAAAGACGTGACTGACGTAACATGCTTTTTCCATTCAGAGTTGACTTTTTTTTAAATGCGAGCACACAGGGCGCAACGGCACAAACGCGAGGCGCATCAGGTGGTTAAAATGCAAGGTGCGCAGGGCGCATAAGCAGTACGCAAAACGTTTGGAGCCATTAGTAAATCATTTAAAAAAGACGCCTCTCAATGCAAAAAGCGGGTCGGTGTGATCAGCCCATAATGGCTCGTTACCACTGACTGGTACAATACGGTATGGTACGGTATGGGTCGGTACAGGTCACCTTTATCAGGCTTGCATTTCCACTGCTAAAAGGGTACCAATGGTACTCTTTTGGTGGGCGTGGTTTACAACAGAAAGTTGCAGTCAACATCATTTTCGCTCGAGAAAATGTCTACAGTTAAGCTGTATAGGTCGCTCACATATCATATGAGAAGCACTTCTCACAAAACAGATGTTTTATACACATAAATACTTCTGCATAAATGTTTATTACTAACTTTTCTATGAATATGAGTTGATTATAACTGCAGATCAATGACAGTGCGAAATAGCCTACTGTAACGTCTGCAATTATATAAAATAAATAAATAAATGCAACATATATGAACACATACAGACCCTAACTCTGCGTTCACACCGAAGGCGGTGAGAGCGTCAAAGGTTGCTCTGCCCGCCCTGGCGACAACGCGGTCTGTCTTCAGCTCCGGCGGCGAGAGCGTCAAAATTCACTACATTGATCTAGTATTTAAAGGGGCCGTTGCAGCATATCATATCAGTTACATTCCCACATAAAACATGCTTTCTAGCATGAAAATGTTTAACACTTATTATCAAATTCTTTTAACAATGGGAGATCAAGTTGCCAACGTGTCCATATGTCTGAAATATTCTGAAGCAGCAATACTGTTTTGTATTGACGCATGAGATTCCCGCTTTTTTTAAAGAAAAAAAATATATATAACATTAATGCACACAGTAACTCGCCAGTAACATTTTAATGAATGTTCCTGTTAGAAAACATTGCAAATAATTGTAAATCCAGTGACTGCAATAATCAAACACTTGGAAACAACTGTGGTCGGAACCAAAGTTCACAGGGCTGTGTTCTCTGGAATCCTCTCAAGCAGACGGACCGCGTCATAGCTCATTACCATAAAGTTGAATTGATTTCAACTCTCCTCGACGCCCACACCAGCGAAGATGTGCCGGACTGCTCCTAGCCACCGGCTCCCATTGAAAATGAATGACTTCCGGCGACTTTGACGCTCTCGTCGCTTTTGGTGTGAACGTACAGTTACAGTCTCCAATATGTTACCACTTACACAAAAAACTACACACAGCATACATTTAGTCCTTATTTAGGTTCAAAACAACACGAAATAAAGCCCACAGTCAGTGCAAACCTCTCTCGATTAAATGTGTCTTTAATCTTCAGCAGCACGTGTAGCCTCTTGTTAGAAAGTAATTCCGTCATTCCGAGTTCATAATAGACCAAAAGGTGATAATAATAGTTAAACATGGCAGTTTGTTTACGTTTGCTGAAAAAATAATGTGCTCCTTTTTTTCCGGCTTTTCCTTAGTTTTTCGCGCGTCACTCTCGCGTTTGTCAGTTTCTGACAGGATCAGGTTTCAAAAGCACATCAATAATCAAGCACACGTTATTATCATCAGCTCAAGTATTTTGCTATTTCAAATATAGATGCGTGGTGAGCACAAGCAAGAAATCGAAACCGCTCGCGCTTCAGACTGGCTTGTAAAAAACTACGGGACACAGGGTAAAATCTGCTCTTCTTTTTGGCTTTGTTCATCAAGACGACGACAAAGTTCGTTTGGGCCCGGGTCGACCATGGCTCATTATTATATGTAAATATAATAACGCTGTAATGTCTCGGCTCTGTATTTAAAACATGGCGGCTTCTTTGTTTTCATTCTGGCTTGTTGTGTGAGCGAATGACGTATCTCTGTAAACCAATAGCGTTCAGCTGCGCATCTACTGTAGCTCCGCCTTTTGGTACCCTTTCTTGTGTTTGGTACCCTTTCTGAACGGTGTCGAAAAAGGGGTACAGTACGGTTTGGCTCGGTTTGCTTTTATGGCCATTTCCACTATCAAAAGGCGTACCGAACCGTACAGTATCACTCAGTGGAAACGGGCCATAAAAGAGCAGTTCCCCAAGTCTCTGGGTGCTGCCAGTAGGAGATGCACTGTTTCTCAACTGTGTATGATCATACAGCCTAAGGTCCATGATCCAGACCAACAATCCTCCCAAACATTCTACCACCAATGGTAGTTGACATTATCACTCAGCCTAGAGTTCCCTCTGCACAATGAGTGGTGACTATTCAGTGTGTGATGCACTTCTTACCAGAAGACCCCCAAACTTGAGCAGCGTTGTGCTTCTTTCCCTGGGGTTTAGTTGGAGCAGAGGCTGTCACCCTCCACCTTAAGGGGTTATGTAATTTCCATCTCGCTTCATGATGTGGTGGATGCCCCTGAGTAAACCCATGTCTTCCCTACCAGCTAACCACCTTACCATCTGTAACACTCCCACATCAGGGCTAGCCCAAATGCATGCTGTCACACTCTAGCTAGAAGGTGGCTTCTTCAGCTTCCTTTTTTTTCAGGACTGGAACATTTTTCCAACATACAATCGTATCATAAAAACCACAGCCTTAGCTTAGCTAGGTAAATCTCTTTATGACCCTGTAAATTTATAAAAATTCCATAACAGGCCTGAGAAAAAATGGTTATGGTTTTGGTGGTGCTTGTGCACTCATGCTACAGTAGATGCTTGGAAAACTTCACCCAAAATGCATAACGTGGTTCAGCAGCTGTGATGCTTTTTATAATCTTGCTCACACTGTGATTTCAGCCACGATTTTGTAATCTGAGACAAATTCAGCAACTCCTAAAAGATTCCAGTAATCCTAAACTAAAAATCTGTCATATTTGATCGACAGTAAATTAATGGCCGTTGTGATCAGACTTTTTTCCTCTAAAGAGGTTCTGGTAGTGTTAAAAGATTTCAGACACTTTTCTGCAATATGGCTTCAGCTATGATGAACATCAAACCAAGAACCAATTGGCCCACCAAATCTAATGACACAATCAGAGCAACAACATCAAACCACCATGGGTAAATGTCAAAACAGTTATTTTCTAGTGTGATTATTGAGGCACTCTGTGAGCAAAATTGCTGCTATAGTTTATGTTTGTCGTGAGGTACCATTTCAGAATGTGGAAGAGTGAATGTGTCACTCATGAATGAAGTCAAACTCGGGGTGCGTTTTCTTGCATGTCCATGTTTGCTATGTCCTTAGTGTCGTTCAGTCTGACATTGACTGAGATCTTAAAGTGTGACATGGGAGTCTTGTTTGTGCAGTCTGACATGCTATGATAATTTAGGATTATTTAGGACATTATGTGAAGAGACCGATTAATAGGGAACGTCTCAACTTCCTATGAAGAGTTTCGTTGCAAAACGAGATATATCCATTTTGAGAAATGTTTTTTTTTTTTACATTATTACGTAAGACATCAACAGTCAAGTTCATTCACAATTTTTGTACATTAAACTATTACTTGAGCTCAGTGAAGGCCAGGAACACAATGTTCTTCAAATCCAGGATATTTTTTATTAAATTTTATGTCCATAAATAGTTCATAAATAAGTCAAAAACCAGGCAACATTTTTATCTTAATATTGTCAAACATCTTAATTTGGTTAAAAAATAAAAAACAATACATCATAAATATATGGAATAATATATACAAAGATTGATTAATAACAATAAGATTCTGAGTTAGTTTTGGCCAGAACATACACAACATAACATAACTTTTTTTTTTTTTTGCAAAACACTATATATCCACCTTAGATGATATTCTACTATTGTAATACCATTAAGAAAAGCTAGTGATCAATGATTTGTTGGATAAGTAAGATTAACCGATCACACCAGTTGAGTTTCCAGGCACAGTTCATGCAAGGAAATGGAAGCGCACACACGTTTTAAACAGTCGCGCGCATCACATCAGGTTTTTGGCGCGAGTGATCATCCTCTCATTCAGTATTCACCTGCTCGCGCAAACACAGTTATCTTTGTCAGGGATATTGTTCGGTCTAAGACAGGGAAAGCAATAACCCATTACATTGTATGTTGTTGTTGTTGTTGTTGTTGTGTTTAATTGTGCTGTATGTTTTTGACTTTTCTAATGCATAATGGCAGTTTAGCCAATTATAATGATTATTTCAGCACTCTAAGTTTGCCTTTGTTGAAAACCGCATATTTTGTTCATTCAGATGCAGTTCCACATGAGGTGGTTAATAATTTGCAAATAATATAAATATCATGAACGTAAACATTAGGTGAGCAGGTTACATTGTAATCCTGTGTCCTAACAACACGCTACGTGACGGGATTTGCAGTGATAAGCAATTTGGCTGTTTGCACCAGACGAAACATGACAGAAATTTAAATAAAGCCATTCAGAAGCACAGAATAGTGCACTTACTGCACTCTAATGAAATGGTAAGCTTTATAGTCTAATTAAAACATATTAAACCTCTTTAACATTATTAAATGTATGTATGCTGAATCACTGATGTGTGTTGGCTTGCCCTGAGCCACATTATTTAAGTTCAATTTCAAACGGTTTATTTTATTTTCAAGAGCTTAGGTAAACTATCTACTGCTGCCTTCAGTAGTATGGCAATACATGTCTAGTAAAATGGCATTCAAACTCGCATTATTAGCATTTAAAACGAAATAAAGCACATGAGGTGTACCTGATCTGTGGCCCACGAATAATTAAATATTGTCGCGATTTTACAGTATAAAGACCAAGCCTTTATTTTAATGGGTGGAATTTACAGATTGTATCGCATCACAAGCATGAGGTGACAGTGTCTGGATTGCATGTTCGTTTTCATCAATCTGATGCAACTTTTATTATTTACAAGAAAAGAAAATGTAATTAAAAGTTTCAAATCAATTAAACTCACTTTATAAAAAGACTAGCCTATTTTATGCATTAAATAATAAATAGATAACTAATATTTTTTTCTTTTATTTCCGATTAGACCATGAACTTTATTCTGTTTTACAGTTTTAATATGTATATATGTTTTTTAAATAACATTCGTTTAACAAATATTTTTGCACATCGAAAGTAATTAAATTATCTGTCTTTTGATTAAAAACTTTATGCAAAGGATCAGAAATTGATCGCGCGCAAAAAAATAACCCAATCATTCAACACATGCATCGCTTTTATGCCACGTTTGAGGATAAATGCGCATCTGTGAGTGCTGCTTTGAATAGAATAAAATTATTAAAAATCACATTAAACACTATACACATGAATCAAAACATTCACAAAGTTGTATATGGAAAAACACCAATTTACGGGCACTGCTTTCGGTTTTAAAAGAATCAAGCAGATAAAAAAAAAAAAAAAACATATCGGGACTATTAAAATAACATTCTACTTTATATATATTATTTTGACTCCAATACAAAAGCTAAAATTATGAATGACGGATTGTAAAGCTGTTTCTCCTGCGTGCTTCAGCAGTGCACTATTTAGTTTCACCTCAAGATATTTAAATAAAAACTAACACTGAACTGCACAGCACGCTCAAAAAGTTTAACTAAAATGTACAACTCTTGTTGGTTGCACCCGGGATGCACAATGAACCTAACATGCTATTCTTTTAATTCGATGTTTGTAAAGTACGTGCACCAACCGCCGACGCTTTGGCATGTTGGTCACGACTCCTTGCTTTATAACTTATTATTTATTACAATAATTACACTTAGCTTTGCCATCGTTCTTCACCCCATGTAGCCACACTTTTGAGCACATCTTGCGGTCCATCTCTAAACAAATGTTTAGATTATTATTGAAGGTGCTCTCCAGCGGCGAAGTTCCGAGTGGCGGAGTAGCGAGTGAAAAAAATGTGCATGCAGGAACTGGACAAGAGGAAACAAAATTGAAATTATATAACAAGTATACAATTCTTAATCGAAGTATCTAATCCCCGCCCAGTTATAGTACAAGTTATATATTATATTATATTATATTATATTATATTATATTATATTATATACAAAGAAATAATTGTCATTATTATTTGTGATTAACGTTTTAAGCAAAATAATCGTGATTATCATTTTTTTCTGTTATCGTGCAGCCCTAGGTGATCATTGTCAGTTTTCTGTTGTTCACCTGTGAGAAATAGAAGCGGTTTCTAAAATATAAATTGCAGGTGTTGGTTAGAACAAAACTCCTTTAAATATGTAAAATATTCCTTCTATCATGTACCGTTGCTTATATTTAGAAAACGGTTTAAATTAGTCTTTAGGCTCGACAGTCTGGCACATTGCTGTTGGTGTCATCAATCAGGCAATCTGCGCTTGCGTTTGTTTTGAACCAGGTGTGCAATACCTAGTTCAACCACTGGGTGTCAAACCTACATACTGCATCTTTAAGACATATACGTAAGACAGGTAAAAGACACAAGAGTTACTCCAAAAGCAAAGACGAGAATAGTTTACAAAAATAGAATGTGGAATGCATGTCAGTATAAAGAAAAAAAATATTTTCTGATGTATAAACATTAGCTAAAATGGAACTAATCTAGAGTGGGAGCGATTATAAAAGAGAAGAGAATTATCCAGAGAAACATTTACTTTATTAGTGGATTATTGGTTTACAAAGCTTTTAATTATCACCATCCAACAGAAGTGCAATATAATGCATGGTTTAAACTTGAAGAGCAATAGCGCGACCCTTGCTGCTTTGATGCTCTGATGCAAGAGACATGAACAAAGCAAATCAAAGACGCACCAGTGCTACTAAAGTGACTGTCTAATAATGATGGAAGTGTTTGTGTTTCCGCACACGCATACTTTTCCTCCTCTGATCTTCCGGATAAAGAATTTCTGTTTGCTTGTTAAGAGGTTAGTTATACTTTATTTAAAAAGAGTAAGTTACTGATAGAGTATTTATAATTATGTACATGTAAAATCTAGTTTTTAAATTTTATTATTTATTCATCATTATTTTGTATTAAAAAGACCTTCAAAAACACACTTTTGGACTTTTTTTGGTGTAAGCATTAATATGCATGGCAGGAACTGATCTTTATTTTTATCTGAAATTGCATGTTTATGCAAGTACTGTAGAATTAATTCACTTTGTTTGATGACTTATATAAAAGGAGCTACAGTTATTGCAAGTTTCAATAAATTTTGGCAGCTTTAAAGATGATTGCAGCTGTAAATAAACAGATAATTAGAAAGTGTTTTACAAGAAAGAGCTATTTAAGTTTTCATACACAATGTTATGTTTAATTCAATGTCTGCTGATTTAGTTCAAGGTTTTAGCACATGTATAATAAATGTTTAATACATGTTTACACTTAATTTCCTAAGGTACAGTAAAAGAACAAAAATGTTGCTACATGATTGCATCGAACCTTTCTGAGAAAATACTGACTTAACATGACAATGTGTGTGTGTGTATATATATATATAAGAACGGGTTTCTCAAGCCAGGTGGCGCATTAGACCATGCTTGAGAAACTGTTCTACTATGATAATTGGTGATGAAAATATGTTCAATAAGATGTGCTTGTGTTTATTAACTGTTTATTTAGTTAAACATGAATTTTGAACTGTAGGCCTAGATAAGTGTGTCAAGTATTGAGTATGTTTACATGGGCAACAATACTTTAATACGATTTTAATATGATCAAAACAATACTCTGATTAAAAGACTACTATGTCAACAGTGATTTTTGATTACCTTAATGCAACTAAAGTCATAACTGAACTAAACAGAAATGGAATTATGTTGTGGAGTATGCAGATATTAGTGGCATTACTGAAACTATTACCGTCATGTAGGACTTTTCACCATATTTTCCGACAAGATCCGCACAGGTGGCTGTCAGTAAAGGACCGCACACACACACAGACGCACACACACAAACATCGCGAAATGCGGAAGTTTTTTTTTATTTGGCCTGCGTTATTAAATTCCATAACACTCTCACCAGTCCTTACTCATTATTTGCATCTAAGACCCCAGTTTGTCACGTCGCATGAATGAAGTGTTCATGAGTTAAAGTGAAACTGCCAAACTGCAGTTAAAGTCATACATCCTGCTGATTTGATTCAGAAGGGCACTACTTTGTCAAACAGCTCACCTGCTGGGTATACATCCACACTAAAATATCAAGGTGAAAGTCATCATAGCTTGCGTAGAATAGACCCAGCTCCAAACCCAACTTTCAGAATAGATCAACGGCGAGAGTTTTTTTATCGCGCGATAAGAGTCTCGAGTTAACGCCGATAATGGCCCACCACTAATATATATTCATACATACATACATACACATATATATATATATATATATATATATATATATATATATATATATATATATATATATATATATATATATATATATATATATACACACACACACACACACACACACACACACACACACACACACATATATATATACTGTATATATATATTCAACTGTATATGTGTGTGTATATGTGTGTTTGTGTGTGTGTGTGTGTGTGTGTGTATATATATATATATATATATATATATATATATATATATATATATATATATATATATATATACACACATATTGTCACAATCACCAGCGATCTTCTCCCCTTAGATCGCTGGTTTACATGCACATTCACTATTGGACTACATATCCGCCATTCAATGAACTACATTTCCATACATGCACGACTCTGACATCACACACAACCGGTTCCAGATCTTCACTGATTACACCCACAGCTGAAGCCACTCAACAACTGATTACACACACTACATAAGCAGAACATACACTCACTCCATTGCCGAGTCTTGTTACCTGTTCACAGTCACAATTCCTAGCGTTACCTTGTCTTGTTCTTGCCGTGTTTGGACCCTCGCCTTGATTGTTGATTTCTCCCCGTCTGCTGCCAGCCTTATGACCATCTGCCTGCTACATTGACCACGATTCAGGATTTCCCTCATACATCTGTTTGCGCCTGTGTTGATCATTGCTTGTCTGACCATCCCATTAAATACAACCTGCATTTGGATCCGCAACCTGTTGTCAGCATCCATCCCTGGTTACAGAAGACTCGGCCACAACATGGATCCAGCGGGTGCCAAGATTATGCGTCTCCGTCAGGAAGCCAGGCCAATAGAAAAGTATGTTGAGGAATTCATTGAGCTGGCTCATTTAGCCTCTTGGGACGAGGTATGTTTGATGATATTTTTCCGTGGCAGTTTAGCTGAGCCACTATATTCATGCACGCCATTTCCTGAACCCCATTGGACACTAGAGTTTTATATTGACCTTGTACTAAAACTCAGTGGGTCCCCCTTCACCGTAGGTGAGGTGGAGGAAACCCCTAAATGTTTTTTTTGGGGGGGGCAATAGACAGCAAGACCCGCCAGCAAGGGGGCTTGCTGTTCCCTCCATAAATACCGTTATGCTGGCATCACCCATACTCCTGTCCCCAGTTGATAAGTTCAGTCCTCCAGCTCACAAAATGGCCGCTTCAAGTCCTCCAGCTCAAAAGATGGCTGTCTCCAGTTCTCCTGCTCACAAGATGGCCGCCTTCAGTCCTCATGTTCACAAGACGGTCACCTCCAGTCCTTATGTTCACAAGATGGCCACTTCCAGTCCTCCAGCTAACAAGATGGCCACCTCCAGTCCTCTAGCTCACAAGATGGCCGCCTCCAGTCCTCCAGCTAACAAAATGGCCACTTCCAGTCCTCATGTTCACAAGATGGTCACCTCCAGTCGTCCAGCTCACAAGATGATCGCCTCCAATCCTCCAACTCACAAGACGGCTGTCTCCAGTCCTTCAGATCACAAAATGGCCGCCTCCAGTTCCCCAGCTCACAAGATGGCCTTCACCAGCCCTCCAGCTCATGCATGGGTAAGCGTCAATCTGCCACCAGCTCACAAGATGGCTTCATATTCCGAGTCTGTTCCTGCTATAAGTCCAGTTCAAGTTCCTGTTCTTGAAATGCCATCACCTGAGCCACCAGAATGGCCACCACCACCCGACTTGCCAGAGCTACTGCCACCACCAGAGCTGTTCCTACCAGAGCTGCCACCGCCACCTCCTGAGCTGCCAGACCCTCAGTCATTGCCAGAACTGCCAGATCCTCAGTCACCACCAGAGCTGCCACATCCTCAGTCACCGCCAGAGCTGCCAGATCCTCAGTCACCGCCAGAGCTGCCAGAGTCGCCGCCGCCAGAGCTGCCAGAGTCGCCGCCGCCAGAGCTGCCAGAGTCGCCGCCGCCAGAACCCTTTGTATTCCCCGAATGGTGGGCACCAGATATCTCTGAATCCCTTGAATGGCGGGCGCCAGACACCTCTGAATCCCTCGAATGGCGGGCGCCAGACACCTCTGAATCCCTCGAATGGCGGGGGCCAGAAACCTCTGAATCCCTCGAATGGCGGGGGCCAGAAACCTCTGAATCCCTCGAATGGCGGGCGCCAGAAACCTCTGAATTCCCTGAATGGCGGGCGCCAGAAACCTCTGAATCCCTCGAATGGCGGGCGCCAGAAACCTCTGAATCTCTTGAATGGCGAGCATCAGATTCTCCTGAATTCCCCGAAGGGCGGGCGCCAGATCCTCCTGAATTCCTTGAAAGGCCCGAGCAGTCACCTGAGTCCCACGAAAGGCCCGAGCAGTCACCTGAGTCCCACGAAAGGCCCGAGCAGTCACCTGAGTCCCACGAAAGGCCAGAGCAGTCACCTGAGTCCCACGAAAGGCCAGAGCAGTCACCTGAGTCCCACGAAAGGCCAGAGCAGTCACCTGAGTCCCACGAAAGGCCAGAGCAGTCACCTGAGTTCCACGAATGGCCAGAGCCGCCACCTCAGTCCCACGAAGGGCTGCCAAAGCCGCATAATTTCCAAGAGTCACCAGAGCCGTATGACTTGCCAAAACCTAAGCCTCCTAACCCACTGGGGTTGAAAGAACTGCCAGTGCTTCTTGAACCTAAGCCTCCTGACCCACTGGGGTTGAAAGAACTGCCAGTGCTCCTTGAACCCAAGCCTCCTGACCCACTGGGGTTATATGAACTGCCAGTGCTCCTTGAACCTAAGCCTCCTGACCCACTGGGGTTATACGAACTGCCAGTGCTCCTTGAACCCAAACCTCCTGACCCACTGGGGTTATATGAACTGCCAGTGCTCCTTGAACCCAAGCCTCCTGACCCACTGGGGTTGAAAGAACTGCCAGTGCTCCTTGAACCCAAGCCTCCTGACCCACTGGGGTTATACGAACTGCCAGTGCTCCTTGAACCCAAGTCTCCTGACCCACTAGGGTTATATGAACTGCCAGTGCTCCTTGAACCTAAGCCTCCTGACCCACTGGGGTTATACAAACTGCCAGTGCTCCTTGAACCCAAGCCTCCTGACCCACTGGAGTTAAATGAACTGCCAGTATCTCCTGAACCCAAGCCTCCAGACCCACTGGGGTTAAACGAACTGCCAGTGTCTCCTGAACCCAAGCCTCCAGACCCATGGGGGTTATATGAACTGCCTGTGCCTGCTGAACCTAAGCCCCAGACCAACTTCAGCTCCATGCTCCAGGCCTTTTGCAACTCCACACTCCAGGCCTTCAGCAGCTTCACTCTTCAGGCCTTACGCAGCTCCAGCTCCATTCTCCGGGCCTTCCACACTCCAGGCCCTCAGCAGCTTCACTCTTCAGGCCTTACGCAGCTCCAACTCCATGCTCCAGGCCTTCCGCAGCCCCACGCTCCAGGCCCTCCTCAGCTCCATTCTCCGGGCCTTCCACAGCTCCACGCTCCAGGCCCTCCGCAGTTCCACTCTCCGGGCCTTCCGCAGCTCCACGCTCCAGGCCCTCCGCATCTCCGCAGCTCCACTCTCTAGACCTTCTGCAGCTCCACGCTCCGGGCCTTCCGCAGCTCCACGCTCCAGGCCCTCCGCAGTTCCACTCTCCGGGCCTTCCGCAGCCCCACGCTCCAGGCCCTCCGCAGCTCCATTCTCCGGGCCTTCCACAGCTCCACGCTCCAGGCCCTCCGCAGTTCCACTCTCCGGGCCTTCCGCAGCTCCACGCTCCAGGCCCTCCGCAGCTCCACTCTCTGGGCCTACTGCTGCTTCATGCTTCAGACACTCCTCAGCTGCATGGTCCTGGCCCTCCATCCCTCCCCCTGTTCCGCCTCCGCTCCACCTCCCGCCTGAACTATGATAGGAGTGTCTGGAAGCCACTCCTTAAAGGGGGGGCTCTGTCACAATCACCAGCGATCTTCTCCCCTTAGATCGCTGGTTTACATGCACATTCACTATTGGACTACATATCCGCCATTCAATGAACTACATTTCCATACATGCACGACTCTGACATCACACACAACCGGTTCCAGATCTTCACTGATTACACCCACAGCTGAAGCCACTCAACAACTGATTACACACACTACATAAGCAGAACATACACTCACTCCATTGCCGAGTCTTGTTACCTGTTCACAGTCACAATTCCTAGCGTTACCTTGTCTTGTTCTTGCCGTGTTTGGACCCTCGCCTTGATTGTTGATTTCTCCCCGTCTGCTGCCAGCCTTATGACCATCTGCCTGCTACATTGACCACAATTCAGGATTTCCCTCATACATCTGTTTGCGCCTGTGTTGATCATTGCTTGTCTGACCATCCCATTAAATAAAACCTGCATTTGGATCCGCAACCTGTTGTCAGCATCCATCCCTGGTTACACATATACAGTTGAAGTGAGAATTATTAGCCCTCCTGTTTATTTTTTTCCCCAATTTCTGTTTAACAGAGAGAACATTTTGTCAACACATTTTTAAACATAATAGTTTTAATAACTAATTTCTAATAACTGATTTATTTTATCTTTGCCATGATGACAGTAAATAATATTTTACTATATATTTTTTCAAGACACTTCTATACAGCTTAAAGTGACATTTAAAGGCTTAACTAGGTTAATTAGGTTAACTAGGCAGGTTAGGGTAATTAGGCAAGTTATTGTATAACAATGGTTTGTTTTGTAGACTATTGAACAAAAAAAAACAAATTAGCTTAATTAATTAAAAATTAATTTTGTCCTTAAAATGGTGTTTAACAAATTATTGACTGCTTTTATTCTAGCCGAAATAAAAACAAATGTAATTTGGGAAATATTTAAAAAAGAAAAAAAAATTAAAGGGGGGCTAATAATTCTGAATTCAACTGTATATATATTGTATTTATTTATATATATATATATATATATATGCATACATATGAAGAGTTTCGTTGCAAAACAAGATATATCCATTTTGAGAAATGTTGGTTATTTGACATTATTATGTAAGACATCAACAGTCAAGTTTATTCACAATTTTTGTTCATTAAACTATTACTTGAGCTCAGTGAATGCCAGGAACACAATATTCTTTAAAACCAGAATGTTTTTATTCAATTTTATGTTCATAAATAGTTCATAAATAAGTCAAAAACCATGCCGAAATGCAACATATTTATCTTAACATTGTCAAACATCTGAAATTGGTTAAAAAAAACAATACATCATAAATATATGGCATAATATATACAAAGATTGATTAATAATAATAAGATGCTGAGTTAGTTTTGGCCAGAACGTACACAACACAACATAACTTTTTTTTGCTAAACGCTATATATCCACCTTAGATGATATTCTACTACTGTAATACCATTAAGAAAAGCTAGTGAATCAATGTTTTGTTTGATAAGTAAGATTAACCGATCACACCAGTTGCGTTTCCAGGCACAGCTTCATGTAAGGAAACGGAAGCGCGCACGTGTTTTATAGAGTTGCGTGCATCACATCATCTTTTGGCGCGAGTGATCATCCTCTCATTCGGTATTCACCTGCTCGCGCGAACACAGTTATCTTTGTCAGTCCGGCTGCTTCTCGATTCTAAGATCGCATTTGCCATCCTTATTGTCGAACCCTGCTTTTAAGAAAACTACATCGAAATCCATGACGTTAGCTTGACTCTGAAGCTTTGATTCCCTGACTGACAGACAGCAGCTGATCAGTGATGTATCCTACGTGACTGACAGCTCGCCTACAGTATAAACAATTAAATGGTAAACGTTTTTTAGTTAGCCTATTGAATCCTCTTTTTTAAAATATATGTTTTTGTTTTGATATTATTGTTAAACCAATGAGCAAACTCGGAGCACTTCACCGGCAGTGACTCTCTTCCCAGGGGATGCTGAGCTGCTAAACGTTCTATGACCAGGGCGGGCCCGTCCATAGAGGCGACCCAGGCAACCGCCTAGGGTGGCAGAATAGGCGGCGTCTGCGACAATCTACCCACCGCCCCGGTCCTCGCTGTCGTACGCGCAATCACACCCATCTCTCGTTTTCGCTTTCAGTTTGAGGGCAGCATGGTCATCTTTTGCCTAGAGCTCCAGTTCAGTTTGCTCCAGCACTGTCTATAATCGTTATTTCACACTTTGTAAAGAAACTGGTCTGGCGGATATCGAGTTTTGTGAAAAAATACATTTTAAAGTAGGCCTAAAATCTACATGCTTCAATGTTAATAATGGCAGCAATTCACACAGATTAAGGTACATCTGAACAGTGATGTCCAATGATAAAATGCAAATTTCAAAAAATGGCGTTTATTACGCAATTATGCCGATCACCTCGTTCGCTCCAGCCCTATACAACTGCCACAACAAGGACAGATGGTGAGAAGCCTCTCCGCTAACCAAACCTCTAATGAGTTCTCTCTCTCTCATACAGAAATCAAGGAGTGATCGGGTCCAGCGATCGGTGTTTCACAGCAGCTTGGAGTAACAGGACAAACATCTTACCCACAACCCACCTACGGGCTCACTTAAAGCACGGACACACTGGGAACCAAGGGAAGCACACTGAAGACACCGGCACATCTCACCTTCGTTCACCGCACTGTAAATAAAAAGCCCTTCGAGGGTGTGTTCACTGACAACTTGTGTTTTCCTTTTCACTCCACCCTGCTACACTGGTGGAAAATGCGTGCTTATTAGGAGTGAAATTAAGGATTCCATCAACCGCTTACACTTGTTGTTTGTGTTGCAGCTTGTCATCTCGCTCCCTACAAGCAACGGACGGAGGAATTACTGCAGCAGCTCACAGAGGTGGTGTCCCGGCAACAACAGCTCTCGGATAAAATCACAACCAGACTGGAAAGTACTGAGCAGGTGGTCGAAAGCCTACTGAGCCATCGTGTGCCTCTCCCGGACGCCAGAAGTACTGCTCACCACCATCTTACGAAACTCAGTGACCTGGATGACATAGAAGCATACCTCCACACATTTGAGGTGATAGCAACCAGAGAGCTGTGGGATAAAAATGAATGGGCAAGAATCCCGGCTCCATTTCTAACTGGTGAAGCGCAACGTGCTTATTATTCACTAAAAGCCCCACAAAATGAAGATTATGAGATATTAAAAGGAGAGACATTAGCGAGAATTGGGCTTTCTCCCATCAGCGCAGCCCAGCAGTTCTGACAATGGAAAAGTGAGCAGTCCTGGAGCTGCGCTACTACCTTCTCGGCAGGAGCTTCACACTGGTGACTGACCACGCCCCACTACAGTGGATGTTCCGGGCCAAGGAGACCAACGCCCACATCATCAGGTGGTTCCTCGCGCTCCAATGGATAATCAGCATCATCCTGGGGAAAGGGCACGTCAGCCACCTGGACGCAATTATGCCAATCGCCTGCAACTGGAGCTTGTTCACTCCAGCCCTATAAAAATGCCACAACAAGGACAGATGGTGAGAAGCCTCTCCACTAACCAAACCTCCAACGAGTTCTCTCGGAGTGATCGGGTCGGGAGATCGGCGTTTCACAGCAGCACGGAGTAACAGGACAAACATCTCACCCACAACCCACCTACGGACTCACTTAAAGCACGGACACACTGAGAACCAAGGGAAGCACACTGAAGACATCTGCACATCTCACCTTCGTTCACCGCACTGTAAATAAAAAGCCCTTCGGGGGTGTGTTCACTGACAACTTGTGTTTGCCTTCTACTCCACCCTGCTACAATAAATAAATATATATATATATATATATATATATATATATATATATATATATATATATATATATATATATATATATATATATATATATATATATATATATATATATATCTATCACACATATACAGAGTTAGGTCCATAAATTTTTGGACATTGACAACTCTAACACTTTTGGTTCTATGCACAAACACAATAGATTTGAAATTAAATGAACAAGATGAGATTTACCTGCAGACTTTCAGCTTTAACTTTCAGATTACATCCAAATCAAGTGAACGCTGTAGGAATTATAACAGTGTGCATATGTGCTTCCCACTTGTTAAGGGTCCAAAAGTAATTAAACAGAATTATATTAATAAATCAAACTTTCACTTTTTAATACTTGGTTGCAAATCCTTTGCAGTCAATTACAGCCTGAATTCTGGAATGCATAGACATCATCAGATGCTGGGTTTCATTCCTGGTGGTGCTCTGCCAGGCCTCTATAGCAACTGTCTTCAGTTCCTGCTTTTTTGGGGGGCATTTTACCTTCAGTTTTGTCTTCAGCAAGTGAAATGCAAGCTCAATCAGATTCAGTTCAGGTGGTTGACTTGGCCATTGCATAACATTCCACGTATTTCTCTTCAAAAACTCTTTGGTTGCTTTTGCAGTATGCTTTGGGTCTCTATGCTTTGAGTTCTGAAGCATTTGGCTGAATATGAGCAGATAATATTGCCCAAGACACTTCATAATTCATGCAGCTGCTTTTGTCAGCAGTCACATCATCAATAAATACAAGAGAACCAGTTCCATTCCTTCGCCATACTCTTCTCTTCCCATCACTCTGATACTAGTTGATCTTGGTCTCATCTGTCCATAGGATGTTGTTCCAGCACTGTGCAGGCTTTTTTAGAACTCTAATCTAGCTTTCTGTTTTTAAGGCTCACCAGTGGTTTACATCTTGTGGTGAACCCTCAGTATTCACTCTGGTGAAGTCTTCTCTTGATTGTTGACTCTGTCAAACATACACCTACCTCCTGGAGAGTGTTCTTGATCTGGCTAACTGTTGTGAAGGGTGTTTTCTTCACAAGGGAAAGAATTATTTGGTCGTCCACCGTCTTTTGGTGTTGCTGAGCTCACTGGTGCGTTTTTTTTTTTCTTTTTAAGAATGTTCCAAACAGTGGTTTTGGCCACGCCTAATGTTTTTGCTATCTCTCTGATGGGTTTGTTTTGTTTTTTTCAGCCTAATGATGGCTTGCTTGACTGATAGTGATGGCTCTTGGATCTCATCTTGAGAGTTGACATCAACAGATTCCAAATGCAAATAGCACATTTGAAATTAACTCTGGACCTTTCATCTGCTCATTGTAATTGGGATAATGAGGAAATAACACACACCTGGCCATGGGACAGCTTAGAAGGCAATTGTCCAATTACATTTGGACCCATAACAAGTGGGAGGCACATATGCAAACCGTTGTAATTCCTACAGCATTCACCTGATTTGGATGTAAATACCCTCAAATAAAACCTGACAGTCTGCAGTTAGAGCACATTTCATTTAAAATCCATTGTGTTGGTGTATAGAGTCAACAATTTTTTAATTGTGTCAATGTCCAAATTTTTATGCACCTAACTGTATTTACTCACTGGCCACTTTATTAGGTACACCTTACTAGTACCAGTTTGGACCCCTTTTTCCCTTCAGAACTGCCTTAATCCTTTGTGGCATAGATTTAATAAGGTTCTAGAAATTTTCCTAAGAAATTTTGGTCTATATAGACATGATAGCATCATGCAGTTGCTGCAGATTTGTCGGCTGCAGAACATCCATGATGTGAATCTCCCATTCCACCACATCCCAAAGGTGCTCTACTAGATTGAGATCTGGTGACTGTGGAGGCCTTTTGAGTACAATGAACTCATTGTCAGAAAGCAGTCTGAGATGATTTACGCTTTATGACATGGTGTGTTATCCTGCTGGAAGTAGCCATCAGAAGACTGTACTGTAGTCATAGGGATGGACATGGTCAGCAACAATAGTCGTGTCAATGCCACAGCCTACCTATTGCTCAATTGGTACTAATGGACCCAAAAATGCCAAGAAAATATCCTCTACACCATTAAATCACCACCACCAGCCTGAACCGTTAATACAAGGCAGGATGGATCCATGCTTTCATGTTGTTGACGCCAAATTCTGAACTTACCATCCAAATGTTGCAGCAGAAAATGAGACTCATCAGACTAGGTAACGTTTTTTCTAATCTTCGCCTGTGCGAATTGTAGCCCCAGTTTCCTGTTCATGACAGGAGTGGCACCCAATGTGGCCTTCAGCTGCTGTAGCCCATCTGCCTCAAGGTTTGATGTGTTGTGCATTCAGAGATGCTCTTCTGCATAACTCGGTTGTATTGAGTTTATTTGGTTATTTGAGTTACTGTTGCCTTTCTATCAGCTTGAACGAGTCTGGCCATTCTCCTCTGACCTCTGGCATCAACAAGGCATTTGTGCCCACAGAACAGCCGCTCACTGGATACTTTCTCTTTATCGGATAATTCTCTGTAAACCCTAGATATAGTTATGTGTAAAAATCCCAGTAGATCAGCAGTTTCTGAAATACTCAGACCAGCCCGTCTAGCACCAAGAACCATTCCATGTTAAATGTCACTTAAATCACCTTTCTTCCCCATTCTGATGCTTGGTTTGAACTGCAGCAGACCGTTTTCATCTTGGCCACAACAACGTTAAAATAGTGTAGATTAATGTACAATGTTTTATATTTATTTATAGTAATTTGACAAATCAGATTTTTTTTTAAAATAACGCAATAGTTACTTTCCCTGCTAATTTAAGAATTATGTAACTCAGTTACTAACTCAGTTAATGTTTGTGAGAAGTAACTAGTAACTAATTACTTTTTTTTTTTTTAAAGGAACGTGCCCAACACTGATTATAACTATTTATTATGTTTTTTTTTTTGTTTTGTTTTTAAGGACGACTCTTATATTGTGCTCAAAATCTTATTTGGTTCAAAAAAGTACTGAAGGAAAAGTTATGCAACAAACTCATTGTTGAATGTTTATGTATGTATGTATATATTTAATTTGTTTTTGTTTTTCATGACTGTCAATCATGCCACGTGATGTAATCAGCTAATACAGGTGCTTCTGTTTAAAAAAAAATGCCTATGCCAGTCGCTGTGACTGCAGTAGGAAAAGTGAAAGTTCATGTTGTGTGTCATTGTAAAAAGTAGTAGTAAAAGTAAAAGTACTCTGTAAACAGGTTATAGGCCTAGAAGTATTACTTGGGTATTAAAACGCTGGGTAAAAGTCGCAACGTGTACTGCATGTACCTAGAGTCTGAGCGAGACAAAGCTTTTGGGCCACCTGTTTTTACAGGGACTAAAAGAGACTATTTTTAACGAGCCTTCTGATGATGACGAGGATGATGCAGCTAAAAATGCTGAAGCCTATGCAGAGCTGTTTCAGTTTGTGGATGACAAAAGTTTGTCTCTGGTTATGAGGGAAGTGGCAGGTGACGGACCCATATTCGTAAACATTCTGCGGGCATATTATGCAGGCAAGGGAAAACCTAGGGTAATTTGTTGATACACCGAGTTAACTAAACTACAGAAGCTGCCCAGTGAGGTTGTCACTGATTACCTCATCAGAGCTGAGTCTGCCATCACTCTGATGCTTGCTCTGAATCACAAGTTCATTCATTCATTCATTCATTCATTCATTCATTTTCTTTTCGGCTTAGCCCCTTTTTTAATCTGGGGTCGTCAAAGCGGAATGAACCGCCAACTTATCCAGCATATGTTTTACGCAGCGGATGCCCTTTCAGCTGCAACCCATCACTGGGAAACATCTATACACACATCCATTCACACACATACAATACGGACAATTTAGCCTTCCCAATTCACCTGTACCGCATGTTTTTAGACTTGTGGGGAAGGAAACCCATTCAAACACGGGGAGAACATGCAAACTCCACACAGAAATGCCAATTGACCCAGCCGAAGCTCGAACCAGCGACCTTTTTGCTGTGAGGCGAACTTGCTACCCACTGCGCCACCATGCAGCCATCACAAGTTCACTCTAAGTGATTTGCAGAGGTGTTTTTGAAGTTTTTCAAAAACGTCCATCATTCAGCAACAGTAGGTCATGGGTTCAATTCCTATAGAATGCAGCTGACAAAATGTCCACCTTGAATCCAGTGTAAGTCACTTTGGATGAAAGTGTTTCTGAATGTAATTGTTCCAGCGGGTCTTGTGGCTGCCAAAGAGATGAATGGGAATACTATCGGGTAACTCATTATCCGTTCTAGAGAAGCCAAACAAACCTTAAAAACCTTCCCGCTGTGCACACCTGTTTATGACAGGCTCAGATCAGCGATGGATTATGGGCCACACCAGGTGAGTCCATCCGGGATCTCAAGAGCCTCAGGCCATGGCGCTGGAGACTGGCAGAGAAGGCTGAACACCAGGCTCCTCAGCACATATGGTGCCAGCTGACCAATATGACCCCTGATCCCTCAGCACATACAACAGATGAGGGACACCTGCGCCATTTGGTGAATTTGTAGAAACTGTAAAGGACTACAAATGAGAATGCGGTCAGCAGAACAGCAGAGCCTCCAGGCTTCTTTTCAGGGTATTTGCATATTAGGGATGAACCAATACAGAAATTTCAGCAAATAAACAAAAACTCTTGATATTTGTAAGCCAATAGCTGATATTGAGGCTTATAAATACTGTGTATTCTTGTAATGCATCTTCTTAGCCTGATTACAAAAACTAAATGCAAAAAAAATATGTAATCTATAAGGACATCTACATCTTCTTTTCACAAATACTCTTATGGATTGCATTTCTAAAGTGCTCTTTTTTTTATTTGAAAAAAACTGGACATCTTCTCTTTAGGAAAAAAACTCTTCTAAAGCATGTCTGCTGTGTGCAAACTGCAAAACCCTCATGGCCAGCATCACATATCTGAAGTGGGGAATTAAACAAGATCTTATCGGCCGATAACATTAAAAATAAGTGTTTATCAGTGAATGCCATTATGGCTGATGACATATCGCGCAACACAAATACACTGTAAAAAAAATTTATGATAAATTAGTCATGACAAGATGTTTTTAGTTCATTGTAACTTATTAAACTAAGTTCTAACTTATTTTATAAGTTATGCAAGCTGTTTTGAATCAGTTTAACATAATATAAGTTCGATAAACTCATAAGGTTAAAAATTTAAGGCAATCAGTATTTTTTATAGTGTAGGCATTTTGCATTGCAGCTCTTCAGGCCCGAGTACGCTTACATCACTTAACTTTTGAAGAAAACAGGGAGAAAAACACATTCACTAATATACTGCATAGTTGATTTATAAGTTTCACTTACATTTAATTTATTTTTAACTTAAAGGTGGACTAAGCAATATTTGAAAACACTTTTAACCACAGTGACAGACCGATTTTCAAAACACATTTCCTACCAATCAGCAGTGAGGAGTGCGTCTAGTAACTTTAGCTGAGACAAAAATATTCTTACTAAGCGCGAGATGAAAATGCCTGTATTACCAAAGTGCCTTTAAGGCAAGTCATTTCACTCAGTGCCCATCTTAGAAACACCTCGTGCAGTATGCTCGGGCATTCTGTTTGAATTGGGAAACATCAAATTCTCCCAAACTGTTTGCCAAGCTTACAGTTACATTACATAATTTTAATCACTAATAAAATTAAGCAACAACTGTCTCATAAGTGTTGTTTCAAAATGTTCGAATCAGGCCCGGATTGGCTAATCGGGAGGTCCCAAGCTGCTTGCACTCTCAGCAGTCGCACTTTTTTCATTTATTTATTTATTTGAACATAGCCTCACTCTTTTTATTCATTATTTTGCCACAGCTCCGCTGTTTTTATTTATTTTCTCGCAGCCCTGTGAGCAAAATGCAGCCTGCAGGTTAATGATGACGTAACTATCATTCGACCCAAAACAGCGGCACCTTAGTGAATATAAGAATTTGAATAATTAATATTAATGAATATTACACCTGCTCAATTAAAATCAGATGATTCACTACAGTAATAAATCTGACATAACTTGATCAGAAATCTAAAAAGCGGAGAAAAAGATTTAACCATCAACAGAAAGTTAACAGTGCCATTGTGGTCCAGTGGTCAGCATGTTGCGTTACGAACGCTGCCGACCCGAGTTCGGACCTCACTTGAGTAATATTTTTTTTCATTTTTAGTGTTAAGACATATAATAGTGTTTGGGTTACTTATGTAGGTGTACATATTTTATTAAAAATTTTTATGTGACCACCGTTACAAAGGACTGGATATCTATAAAGAATTTTGCACAGAATATATATTCAGATATTGCAGGAAAGTACATTGTGATGTTTTAAAGAATAGTTTTGGAGATTTAGCTACCCTTTAATGTTCTCATATTTATGAAAAACATTTGAAGTTCTAAAGCAGCTGTTTTCTTGAAAAAGACATGATAGTGTCATTAGAAACTGAATCGGAAATGACGTTATTTTAATATAGTCAGTCGTAAATTGAGGTGGGCCGGTCTAAGGCTTGAAATTCCAGGGCTGAAAAGGAGTCCCACTCTGGCCCTGGTTCAAATCAAACTAAATTTATTTTCAGGTTGCCCGAGCTAATGCGCATGCACACTGAAAAAGAACTAGATCATGACACTAACCTTATTTATGGCCGTGATATACATAATCATCCTCTGAATAATGCTTTGTCAGATCGTGCTGGTCTTCAGAAGTAATTCACAACTTGGTCTTGCTGTTATTTCTGGAGGAGATTCGCCATCGACTCTTTGTTTACAAGTGTGTGGGCGTTGGAGCAGTTGCTGTCATGTGATGTGCAGTTTACAGATGTACCTTGTTTTACAGAATGTACCTCGCACTCGTTTCATACAGATTACAATGCAAGAAAAAATATTTTGTTTTTAAGTGAAGTTGGTTTATTTAAAAGCTGAGACTTCAAGCTTTATTTGGATATATTTCTTATGCCTGTGAAGCAATCGTCGTACGTTCACTTTTCACCACTATAGCCCCTTGCCTCTTTTCGTGTTCAAACCAAATTAAGATCAGTGCAGTTTTTCACATGGCAGGTTTTTACGTCCTACATGCATGTTGAGAGATCGAGTTAATCAGCTTGAAAAGGTAATATGTCTTGACATAATATACAGACGTGACTTAGTAAAACGTGAAGTCATGTATGATTTTAATTGTTACATTAGTCTGAATGGAAATCCTCTTGTCAGGCAGCGCTAGAGCAGCATGAGAGAGTGGACCAAACTGCATAAAACGAAAGGTATTAACAAAAGAAAAATACACAACTTAAGACACTTGAATGCTTGTATTTGTTGTATTTGCACCAGCTCTGCAATGCACATCCACAGCTTTATGCATTGGGTTCAATTAGGCTGTCTAGTCTCTGTGTTCAGTCCGTTACTACCATGGTTGAAACCCATACAGGCAGTCAGGCAGCGAAATACAAAGAGTGGACCTAAGCACATCAAGTGATCGTTATTTAAAAGGGAACAAAAAAAAAATAGAATAAATATATATATATATATATATATATATATGAGGGCAACCCAGTGGCGCAGTAGGTAGTGCTGTTGCCTCACAGCAAGAACGTCGCTGGGTCGCAGGTTCGAACCTCGGCTGGGCTGGGTCAGTTGGCGTTTCTGTGTGGAGTTTGCATGTTCTCCCTGGGTTCGCGTGGGTTTCCTCCGGGTGCTCCGGTTTCCCCCACAGTCCAAAGACATGCAGTACAGGTGAATTGGGTAAGCTAAAATTGTCCATAGTGTATGAGTGTGAATGTGTGTGTGGAAGTTCCCAGAGATGGGTTGCGGCTGGAAGGGCATCCGCTGCGTAAAATCGTGCTGGATAAGTTGGCGGTTCATTCCGCTGTGGCGACCCCGCAAGGGACAAAGCCGACAAGAAAATGAATGAATGAATATATATATATATATATATATATATATATATATATATATATATATATAATTTTTTTTTTTTTTTTTTTTTTATATTAGACATACATCTGACGCTTATATTTGCACCAGCTCCATGTCCACAACTTCACGCATTGGGTTAAATTAGGTTTTACAGTCTCCATGTTAAGTCCTACCTTCCACTGTATCTGTTCAGCTGAGTGAACGGAACCAATCCCGTGATGTCACACACAGGGGCATTCCAAGATGGCGGAGCCCTAGGTCTAAAAGCTATAGTAAAACATGCCGTTTTCTTCTAAATGGTTACAATAATCGAGTTTGTTTATTATAATTTTAATAAGGTGGAATTCAATGTACAAAATAATGTAAACTTGACTGAGTGCTTAATTTTGCCTTTAAAACTATACGAGTGACAAGTCTTGTGTATTCTATAATCTTTGGTATAGCTTACCATTGGAAAACCTGTAATGCTAACTTCGTCATGTAAAGCATGTCTTCTATGTCGGCATTCGCATTGACTTTGAATGTAGTGACATCAAATATTGGCGATCTGAATTTTCAGTCTGTCGAGTTGCGTTGGGTTCGTTGCTCATGGCAAAAGTTGAAAAATTGTCAACTTTTCAAGCGCCAACAAGTAAATACTAGTGCAGACGGTAGGCAATTACACTCGCACAATACTAAAAAATAGCATTATGTCAAAATGGAGGAAAAGCTTATTTGCATGGTTGGTAATCACTCATTGAATCTCAATGTTCCCCTGCTTCTGTGCCGTTTTTTTTTTTTTTTGTGAACTTTAGACATGCCCTCTGTCGAATGTTGACATTGGCACCCTGTATGAACAGAGCATTAACCAATCAAATTTCAGTTTTTAGTCTTCTTCCCTGTATACCACCATAGAGGCAGTGTTATCATTAGATATTATGCTTATTAGACTAATGATTTCAGGCTTGCCTTTAATAGGCTTTGGCTGAGATATCAAAATAAAGGCAAGGTCTTTTTTGTTTGGGTGCTTTCAAATGTCAACACCATTTGGCAATCTTGTCAAGAAGATGATTAGTAAGGCAGCTGACAATAATGAGGAAACTTACCATGGCTGTATCAAAAACCACACCCCTATACCCTTAAACAGTGCACTATTTAAGAGAGCAGCCAATTGTAGGGGTGCACAAAACTATAGTGTATGTTCTGTAGTGCACTCAAACCCATAATACCCTGCAATAATGAGTGTACAACCAATCTACACAAGATATGCTAGAGCAGGGATTCTCAACCGGTGGGCCGCGGCCCACTAGTGTGCCTCAGCGATCCTGCAGGTGGGCCGCGAGATAGCTTAAAATGAACTTTCAATTTTATACTATAATTTTTGGACTTCATTATAAATATTTTATATTAAAATGATCGAAATAATGCACTTCTCCTGTTCTCTGACTGATTACTTTAAACTCTGCACAAAAACAATACACTTTGTGTATTTTGTGAACTATTTGATATATTCGCATAGTTGTCCAAACAAATTATTCTGCCATGGAATGTAAAATAAACTTGCATGAAAAAAAACTATATATATAAAAAAAAAAAATAAAAAAAAAATTATATATATATATATATATATATATATATATATATATATATATATATATATATATATATATATATATATATAGTTTTAATTAAAATTATATATAATTATATATTTTTTTATAAATATATGATAATAGAAAATAACAGAAGGCACAACAAAGGTATTATATATATATATATATATATATATATATATATATATATATATATATATATATATATATATATATATATATATATATATATATATACATATATATATATACATATATATATATATATACACACACACACACACACACACACACACACATATATATATATATATATAAAGGTTTAAATGAACATTTCATACAAACATTTTTGAGAAAATGTCAGACAGGTGGGACTTCAAAAATTGATCGGAGAAAGAAATGGGCCCTGAAGTGAAAAAGGTTGAGAACCCCTGTGCTAGAGAATACCCATATTGCCAAATTAATTTCCATATTTGATTACAAGATGGTGTCCACAGTGGAATGCTTTTGGTGTAAGTTTCTACATAACTATTTAATTTTTATTTAATAAAACACGAACAAAATGGCATCCCTTCTGGTGTACTCGGAGATCAAATTCACTCACTTTTTTAAGTGGACTATATTAGTGGACTAATGTAGAAAATAGTGAATGAGAGTATAGGGGCAATTTAGGATGCAGCCCATGATGGAATAAAGCTAGGCAATTTGCTGCATAAAACAGCAAATTAAGATACAGTTTGGTACTAAACCAGAAACACAAACTGCAATCTGCAAAAAAACAATCTGCCATGCTTGTAACTTTAATAAATTATTACACTAATTATCTTGGCCCTTCTTGTCATAGAACTTTTTTGTTGATATTGATGTTTTTGTGGTCGATGTGACTTTTCTCAGAAAATTCTGTTCTCAAATATTAAATATATTAATCACTCAACATCCACTATTTTCCTGAATGCTCTTCTTCAGCATCTACACTGCATTTCAGGATGGCTGGTAAATCACCAGACAAGAAGTGCCACCATGGCATGCCACATCTTAACATTGTTTGTAATATATTTGCCATGGACAGACAAAGAATGAAAACATTTTTAGAACTACAAAAGACATGGACAACACAGTAGCTCTTCCCATCTAATGTTTAACCTTCTCAGAGTTTAAATGTGGATACATTCCTGTTGCTAATTTGGTGGTGTTGTGTTGGGTGTTGTTCTCCTGTCTGACCTCCATGGATATGAGATTCGAGACGGTCACGTCAAAGAACGCTGAGTTCCAGAACACACCAACCGATTTCGTAATAGTCACAAATTAATCATACCTCTCAGGTGTTTAGGCCAAATATTTTAATTAGTAAGCTGTTTCTCAAAACTCAAAACAAACTTGGATGGATGTTGTTTCAAATTCCGTTATCTAAGTTTGTTCTTTTATTTTGTTTGAAGTATATGAGGGCCTTAACTGAACAGTCCATTAAATTGCAAGGTGATGGGAGAAAAAAAAAAAAAAAAAGAGTCATTATGGATACATACCCTGTCTACATTTCAGGAACGTGAAATACATCCCAGCAGATACGTTTTTTTTTTGTGCAGTTTTTGTTTTCATGAATCTACCAGAGATCTTAAATTTTTCTCATGAGTGCCATTTGTGCCTGCTCTTCTCGCGTAAATCCACCAGAGGCCGCTATCAACTGACTGACTGTCTGACCACTTATCCATCCCCTTCCTTAAACCCAACCAACAGTGTTTTTAAAACCCCTGATTGACCCGATTACCCCCTTTCCTAAACCTAACTGATAATCAATCCAGAAAAAGAAAAGCCACCTGCATGAACCTGATCTTTTTACCACATTTTCAGATCTTTCCACTTTCTCACCCTGTTATTTACTTGTTTTATTTTTTTGGCTTTTATTTTACCTGCTTTCTGGAACTGTTCTTTGCCAGACTCGAACCCTGTCATTGTGGACAACTCCACTCCACCTCCCAATTCCGCCGACAAACACGGCAAGCAACAGGGCAAAAGGTAACAGTGGAAAAGCTGTCCACAAGGAGGCAAGCAGTCAGCTAATACTGCAAAAAGGAACAAAAGCTGTCGGCGGCAAAATACCACCCTGGAGCTTTCGTTTTAAAGACAAAATGCTGCCATACAGACCGTATTATGGCTACATGATTCACGATCTCCAGAAATGTAGACAGGGGTACGTATTCACATTGAGCCTGTGCTGAAAAAAATGGCACACTGCTAAAAAAAATTAATTCTTTTTTTTTTTTTTTTTTTGCTTTATCATGCTGCAAATGATCACACCTGGTGTGAATAACATTATGCGCATCTCTTATTTTGATTAAGAGCATCATCATGTCATACATTTGTGCTGTTCAATTACGCTCAACGTGAAAGTGACTTGAAAGCAATTTGAAGTTGCTTAAGATGTTAGGATGTTGAAAAGAAGACATTTAGAAGAAAACTGAATACCTGTAACCATTGACATCCATAGTATGAAAAAGCACTTCAGTGTTTGGGTGTTCTTGGGTGTAATTAGTCTACCGAAATGTGTATATTTCATACAAAGTATAAAGCTGATCGGTCAGTTCATTTCACATGACTCGTGGTTTTCAACTGTGTGGGACTGGGAAATGCGAGGGCACATAATATATGCTCCCAATATGTGTGCACACGCAAAAGACGCAATATGTGATCGGCCCCATAAGCAGCTACACTTCTCTTTACATTCAGAAGATTCACTTTTGATGATGCACAAAAAATGTCAATCGAACCTGTTTAGGCTGAGTTAGGACTGCGTGTTTTTGGGCGCCGGTGTCCTCCTTGGTTGTAGAATGTTTTCTGTTCAAGTGATTGAACAAGTTACTGGTCGAGTTAAAAGCAGTCAAAAGTTCTTTAAAGACTCCACGTAAACTGCATTTCACAACAATATTTTTCTTTTTACGCTCGATGAAATCAAAGTAATGTCTGCATTTCCATTTAAAGAAGCAACCACTCTTGTCAGCAAGCTTGCGTTCTCCCACAGTTTAAAAGTGCATGCTTATTAATTGATATTGCAGCGGAAAATGTAATTTAAACAAAGCATTTTTTCTTCCAAAAACTATATTTGTAACGTAACGCAGTAACATTGACTTTATTAACTGTAATCAAATCACACATTACTGCATTCTTCAAAAATGTAATTAGAATACAGTAACGCATTACTGTGGAATGCTTTACACCCAACTATGATAAGATGAGAACCAAACCCGTTTTAAACCTAAATGATTGACAGGTCTGCACACTAGTGTTGTCATGAAACCAAAATTATGACCTTAATACACTCCGAAAAGGATGTTTGCCATTTGTTCAAACTACTTATTTAAAATGAGCTGAAACAATGCAATTTTTGAGGTGTTTTTTTTTTTGTGGACAACTTAAATGTTTTATGTTCAATCCACTTAAATTTGTAAAAAAAAAAATAAATAAATACTAAAAAATTAATTCCTTCAACTTGTCTCAACACAAATCCATAGTGTAGAACAGGGCTATTCAATTAGTTTGTCATGGGGGCCAGTTCATGAAAAGCATCCCAAACGGGGGGCCGGAGAGATATGACCTGCAATATAAGTGATGGCACAACAGCAATATAAGAGCTCATATGCTGTATTTTTGCTCCTTAAGACACCCACGTTGACTTTTTGTACATTAAAAGGTTAATATGTTGTATTTTGAAACTACATAACAACACTGCATTGTACAATGTGGCTTTTTTACAAGCATATTCAAATGTATTTCGAGGCACAAAATCAGTGCATTGCTCAAGTAGGCTTCTTCTACATTCAGACACATTAATATGTTATGTTTTAAACTGCGTAACAATTAGGGATGCAACGATTATAGATTTTGGTTGTACGTTTATAGTCTGAAGAATAATCATGGTTTCACGATTATCATCATTATTATGCATTTATTTAATTTAAAACACTACTAGTTTAGAAAATAACAAGAAAACTGCTTATATATTAAAGTGTTGTTTATTGCTGCTCAAATACAGCACATAATAATAATAAAACACAAACAATAGTCCATTTCTCTCTTTGGACTTAAAAATAAATGAAAAAGTTTTTGATTTAAACATGAGTGATAATTTTACAATGAAAATAAATGACAGAACAATGAATAAATGCATAAAAATAAGAATAAATAAAAATAGTATTTGTCTAATGTTAATTTAAGCTATATATTAGCTAAGAATTTGAATGAACTGTTATCATCTGCGTTCATACATATATAATCATTTTAATAATTTTTAATAATTCATCTAACATATCTTTTGTTTACATTGCACTGAAAGCCACGCACAACTCTCACCACTCCAACCTGAGATCATTTCTACTGTGTGCCACACCTGCAGGGCGCGAGTGTGTCGGTCCGCTTGTGAGCCGTGCGCGCACCGCTTCCAATATGCGCACGTCTCCATTGGAAATAATGTAGGCTACTTGCAGACGCAATATGTCAACGATGCAATATGTCAACGGCTTGCTGCTATAGTTAATCCAATGTGCGTGCGTATTGGCATAACTAGTTGCAGCAGCTTTTTTCCGTGCAACAGAAATGCGGTGTTGAGAAGCCTTTCATGAATAAAAGCGGGGTTAATAGTGAAATCGGCTAATCATTGCATCCCTATTAACGATATCAGTGCATTGTACAAAAGGCCTTTTCTACAAACATATACAAAAGTCTTAATGTCAGAAGACTCGCGCTCTGCGCAGCCTTTAACTGCAGCTCATCAGTATTGAACAGACGCACGTCACTTCATAACTATAGCGGCCGTTTTTCGACTGGACTTAATTTATTGTTGATGTTTTGGTCACACTAATTGGGGGGCTGGAACGAATTGCCTCGGGGGCTGGGTTCGGCCCGCGGGCCGCCAATTGAATAGTCCTGGTGTAGAACCAAGCATATTCACAGTGTACGATACCTGACTACAATGTCATGATGCTGATACTGGAACAATAATACAAAAAGAATTAGGGCTCATTCATAATACAGCTTTTTCTTCTTCCTCTTCCTCTTCTTCCTTTTCTTCTTCCTCTCCCTCTCTCTCTCTCTCTCTCTCTCTCTGTGGTGTATTTAATGTTTACTTTTTAATTCATTTCATCTGACAAAGTAATCTTCATCCCACTGACCCTTAAGCCAAACTGTCCTTGTGATATAAATAACATCTAAAGTCAATGGCCTCAAAGAAAAAAAAGCATTTGCCCAGAGGCCTAGCAGGACCATGAAGAGCACATCCAGGTTCTTGTTTTCCCCAATGTGTAGATGACAAACAGCCAGACGAGTGATTCGTGTATGTTTCCGCAATCCCTCTTCAGCTAAGTATAGCATCATTATATATCAAAGCTCTTTACAGCACTTTCCACCTCACTACAGCCACAGTGTCTTTCTCTAGTTTACGAGCTCATCTCCAGCCATCGCTGTCATTACCGCCCGCGTCGGCATCCTGCCTGCCCGTGTGCTTTACGTCGCGATTTATTTACCTATTATTCTGTGACTGCGGCGCTCCTTGGCTTTGCCTATGCAAAAGTGTGCCAGATAGATCTCGCGTGAGGTGTCAGCAAGTTCTACTTCTTGCAGACCAAGGCACTTTTTTTTTACACCTTAATCTCGAACATCATTGGACGGAGAGACTAACCGTAAAACATACTGTATCCCGAAGGGAGGAGGGAGAGCAAATCCTCTCAGGAAAGAAAAAAAGTCTAGTAAGAATAGAGTTGGCTGGTGAAGGCGAACGTTTTTGCGATTTTGAAATGGATTAAGTCCTCCTCCTCCTCGTTTTATCCTTCTTTTCTTTGCATAACGTGCCAGTGGTTTGTTTGCTTTGGTTTCTTTCAGTTCGGTCTTCATTCCCTGATCATTTTGGTCGTGTTTGGTTCATTCTTGAGAAAGGAAAGGGGGGATAAAGGACAGAGAGGATGAGCAAAGAGTCTTTGTGAGTCACTGCCGGTCTCTGAATCATGGTCTTGAGTATCACTGGCAGCTTTCAGAGTCTCTAGGCCTGGATTATCTAAAGGTTGACATTCATTCTTCACCTGATAAGATGTTAAGTTTTTTAAATTAAATTACGTTAAAAATAAAACGACTGTTCAACAAACAAGTTAAAATGAATTAAAATCAATGTTATGTTAAATAAAATAAACATTTAAAACTTATTACAATTAAAGCTAAAATTAACTGCCGCTTCAAAAAGTTTCAATTAAATAAAATTAAAAATAGAATTCCTGTTCAAAAAGTAAGTTAAAGTTGAATAAATAAACAATAAACTAAAATACATGTTCTACTAGTTAAAATTAAGTAAATAAATACAAATTAGTGAATAAACGATGAGTGGATGATCACATGGCCAACCCAGGATCATTCTGAAAACGCACAACAATATACTTTTCTGGAGAGCGCCAAATACATCCCAGGAGGTACATTTTTTGCAGTTTTTGTTTTTGTGAATCCACCAGAGGCCTCTGTGTATGCTTTTTCGGATCTCAAATTTCTCTCGCGAGTGCCATTTGCACCTGCTGTACTCATGTAAATCCTCCAGAGAATGCTGTTGACTGACTGACGGACCAACTGAGTGATTCCTCCAACCACCTCCTTCCCTAAACCCAACCAATAGCGTTTTAAAAAGCACCAATTGAAATGGAACAGCATCATACCGTCCCGTAGCTTTAAAGACGAAATGCAGCCATACATATTTCTGGCTACATAATTTGTGACCTCCAGAAATGTAAATAGGGCTATGTTTTCAGAATGAGCCTATGTTGCACATGGTTGTCTCTGAATTAAAATAATATATTGAAAGGCCTGTTTAACAAATTTAATTACGTGAAGTTTATTTCTAAACTACTTTCGAGAGGATCACATGCTTATGATTGACCACGACTAGTCCCGCATCAGCTAACACATGATTCACCAATCAGACCACTCCTAAGTCACTTTAAATAACCAGAGTTTTAGACCTCAGTTATCTTCGCCTTGAAGAATCCTCCCTTCCACTCCCACCACTCCTCCCCCTTTTCCTAGATAGAGCAGTACGATGGCTGTGGTTAGCACTTTTTCCTCACAGCAAGAATGTCATTGGTTCACGTTCTCACCAGGTCAGTCCCCATGTTTGCGTGGGTTTCCCCCAGGTTACCGGCACCATCGAAAGAAGACATGCAACATAAGTAAATTGAGTAAACCAAAATTGCCTCCACAGATGAGCTCTTAGCCAGCAGTGTATCTCTCCATAGCAATCCCTAACTTGTCATTAACCATAAACAGCAGCAGAGTTCGAGATCTACCTGAGCTCAAACTCCCCTCTGACCCTGCAAAAGGGAGGGAGCCCCGGGCTCAAGGATCTTATGAGCTCAGAGCTCATACATGTCAAACATGCTTTATAATCAATCATCTAAGCTAAGTGTGAACTCTTGAAATTAAAAATAAATTGCCTGTTCAACAATAAAAATAAATAAAAATACAAAAGAAATGTGAGTACAGGAGGAGCCAATGAGATTTGCGAGTCACTGCCTGTCTCTGAATGGGTGGTCTTATGATTGTATGCAGTTTTCAGAGTCTGTAGGCCTGGATTATGACCAGAGCGTATTGTTACGTAGGAAGACTAATTCTTTACACTGCCTGCTCTAGACAGATGAATGCACACAAGACATCAAGCGTAATGTAATTAATTCATCATGAGTGTGTTTTCACTTCACTCTTTCTAAGTTCATCCAGTACAGGTGCGCATGTAATATTTACAAACACAATTGGCCTTCTTTACAGAAAAAACAGCTGCCAAAATGGTCTCAGATGTTATTCAATAAAGCAAGTCAAACAGCTGAAAAGAAAGAAGGCAGGAGGAACAACATAAGTGCACAGTCTTGTTCCAAAAAAGAGAGATTTTTTTGCACTTTTGGTTGTGTTACTCTTTGGGGAAAAAATACAGCAATAGAATATGTTGTGATTTTTAAAATAAATAATAGTTTGTCCCAAGTTAAATAAAGTAGTTCTGGTGTCCCTTGGGGTTGTGTGAGCTCATCACTTCTGTTTACTTTATATAATAATGAGTGCTCAGCAGGCACTCACAGAATTTTATTCTTAAATATTCAGATGATACAGTAATTTTAAGTTTGCTGAAAAAGCAAGATGCTGTTTCTGTTTATTTTTCTGAAATTGATTCATTTGTTGAGTGGTGTGATGAAAACGTCTTAAAAGTTAATACGAAAAAAAACAAAGGAAATAATCTTTGATCCCAAGTGTGTCGTCGAGCATTTACCAGTGTTCATAATCAAGAAATCACTCAGGTACAGTCACACAAGTATTTGGGAATTCACATAGACAGGTCTCTAACATGGGACACTCACGTAAACTGGATCTGTGAAAAGCTTCACCAAAGACTTTATTTTCTACAATGGTTATGGTTCTGTGGTGTTGACAAGAAAATCATGTACTTATTTTATCAGGCTGCATTTGAGTGTGTCATCAGCTATGATCTATCTGTAGATGATATGGCAATCTTTCTGTAAATCTGAAATCGAAATTTTTAAATATTATCAGAACTGCTATGAAAATAATAAGATCAGAAACCTTTACCAGTATTCAAAAACTCTACGAGCAATGCAATCTGAATGAAGCTAAAAGAATTCTGAACAATCCATCTCATGTACTCTTCCCATTTTATGATCTTTTACCTTCTGGTAGAAGATACAGAACCTTCCACTGGAAGCGGAAAAGATTTAAGAAATATTTTATCCCAGTGTCAATCAGACTATTGAACACTGATCGATAGTGTGCTTATGTTTATTCTTATATGTAATTCTTTTGCATGTTTGTTTATTTTAGAATTTTTATTATGTCAGAACTGAAGTGCTCTGTGAGTCCACAGAAAATTTTCCCTTGAGGGACAATAAAGTACACAAACAAACAAACAAACAGATATGTTAATAGTAGGTGACGCAGTGGTGCAGTAGGTAGTGCTGTCGCCTCACAGCAAGAAGGTTGCTTGTTCGAGCCTCAGCTGGGTCAGTTGGCATTTCTGTGTGGAGTTTGCATGCTCTCCCTGTGTTCGCGTGGGTTTTCTCCAGGTGCTCCGGTTTCCCCCACAGTCCAAAGACATGTGGTATAGGTGAATTGGGTAGGCTAAATTGTCCGTAGTGTATGAGTGTGTGTGAAAGTTTCGCAGAGATAGGTTGCAGCTGGAAGGGCATCTGCTGCGTAAAATACGTGCTGAATAAGTTGGCGGTTCATTCCGCTGTGGTGACCCCGGATTAATAAAGGGACTAAGCTGAAAAGAAAATGAATGAATGAATGTTAACACTATTAACTGTCATTTGCTCAAATATTACAGACAAGTATTAAATTACAAGTAAAGTACACTACTGGAGAGAAAAAAAAAAAAAAACAAAACTAGCCAACAAAGTTAATTAGGCTGGCTTAGAAAGCCAATTTATTGAAATTCTACTTAAACTTATTATTATTAATATTATAATTATTATATCTCCTCCTGGGGTTTATTGATATGACCACCAAACTTGGGTCAGACCTTAAGACTGGTCTGACTCTGTGTGCTATATCTTTTCCAACTGATCCAACTTTCGGATTTCCAAAAAAATCCGAAAACTGACTCGGAAAAAAGTCCCATATACTTAGCATTGGACCAAGTTTTGACGCATCATAACTCCAAACGAGAAATTCTTAGAAACATGTAAACTACCACATATGAAGAGGCTATAAAGCTGTGTAAAACTAGATATTAAACTCGGGAATAAGTTGTACCCCTTGGGCACAAGAGTATCCCAAACTTCCCTATTGACTTACTATGGTGATAGACTCCCATTCAAATAAACAGGAAATAATAAACTCCTGTGCACTTTGAACTAAGCATAACTCTGTACTACACAGTCGTTGAAATTTAGAGGTGGACTCACTTGACTCAGGCAACCAATCAGTTTCTCTGGATCACTGTGAAACTGACAAGCCATGCTCTAGCAACCATTTAGAGTTTGACCCTAACAACTGCCATTAACGCCCAGATTGATATCTTCATGCTGCAGTGTTATAGACACTTAGGGGTTGATTTAAATTGTTCATACTGGCAAGAAGCTTTAATACATCATCAGTCTAAGCTGTCAATCAACTCCATAGCAACAAAACAGACTAACCTAGCAACCATATAACATATCTATCTATCTATCTATCTATCTATCTATCTATCTATCTATCTATCTATCTATCTATCTATCTATCTATCTATCTATCTATCTATCTATCTATCTATCTATCTATCTAGTGTTCAATCATGCTAAGAAATGTCAAGCCTAAGTAGACATTCACCATACAGGGGGCACGTATGAGGGTTATATGTGGTTTAGGGTTAATAAGTGTTAGGGGTTAGGGTTTATACGCTTATTTCACGTGGTCGGCATTTTAAAACACGAAAGCGAGGCTGCGGTGGGAAGAAACCCGGGAGTATAGGATCAGCACTGTAAACATTGCAACAACATGCTGTGGACTACAAAAATCCAGCTGTTGCCGCCATTTCAAAATGCAGATATAGTGTAAACATCACTTTAATATCTTTCAGTTAAGTTTAATTTAAACAATTAAAAGCATATTAGACATCAAACAACATCTCAATATTTTTAAGAGTGACCTCCTAGGTTTCAGTTCATGGCACAAGGTAAACACAGTGGGGGCTCCCTGCTTGCTTCAGCCTATGTAACCCGGTGAGCGATAAAACAATGCAGTCCTCTGTAGCGCACCTTCGTAATGTCTTTAACAGTGTTAAAAGTGTTTAAAGTTTTAAAAACGATCATTTTCCGCAAACATTTAAGCGCAGCAGAGCGCTTTCTTAAACATTCTGTTGTTTAAAAATTTCTGTTGAGCACTGGTGAACACGATGGCAAATCAGCGGTGTTGCATTCAACAGCGCTCAAATGTTAGTGGGAAATTGACAGTTTTTATAAATTTCAGTAACAAAATTCTGTATCGTGACAGGTCTAATGTAGTAAAAGATTCAATTCATTAACTTGAGTTTGATAAATGGCATCTAAAAACATGTGTTTGGGAAAGAAAATGTTAGCTAACTAGTGTCATTTCCCCTAACTTAGCTGAAAATGAGGTCTGATATCCCAGCCTGATCTCACGAGGAAACGTAAGTATTTTACGTTTGTCAGTTTAGTGGTTTAGTCGTATGAATATGTATGATTTTAAAAAGGAGGCGTGGCACCCAACCCCACCCTTAAACCCAACTGTCATTGGGTACTTAGCAAATCATACTAAATTGTACGAATTAGATCTTACGAATTCATATGAATTAGCCACTAAATCAAAAAGTTATAAGTTTTTATTTTCACTTTCCATTCAGAACGGACCTTCCGGTGAAATTATAAATTTGTGTCAATTTCTCTTCGCTGATAAGATATACAGCAGGTACACAACATTCCTGTGTGACTCAGGTGATACTTTCAGGTTTCTTCGCACCGCAGCCTTGATTTCGATCTGTTTATGCCAGCCACAAGAAATCAGTCTATAGATTTATAGATAGATCTAGTTGATAGATCGATCTATCTATATATCCATCCATCCATCCATCCATCCTTTTTAAAATTGTTTCAAACTAAATAAACTATTTTTAATGAACTATACTTTCTCAAGCCAGCTTTAAAGTTTGTCTTAATGAACTTTAATAATCTAGTTATAAAATGATACCTTACATCTGTGTTTCTCAACCCTGTTCCTAAAGGCTCACCAAAAGTACCTTTTCAACCTCTCCCTAATCAAACACACCTGGATCAACTCATCAGAACATTGAAGAGACTCCAAAACCTGAAATGAATGGGCAGGATAAGGGAGACATCCAAAATATAAACTGTCGGTGTGCCTCCAGGAACAGGGTTGGGAAACACTGCCTTTTAAAATAAAATATCTTCTATTTGTAAAATATCAAATTAATTAAACCCAGCAAGTTGTATGATTATTATTATTATTATTATTAGTTAAATGACAGCATACATGTCATTTGTTAAGCATTTAACAGTAAAAACAACCCACATTACATTAAAAATATCTCTAATTTGAAAAACTGCATTTAGTCCAAGTGATAAAATAAGTTATTAGTAGTTACCTAATAAATTAAAATATTTTATCTAATTTATTTAATCTGTTGATCTTATTATTAAAAACAAGCACTCAGAGGCATGGTAATAATACCAGTTTATAATATTTTCCAGCATGAACAGAATGCATGCATTCAATGTAAAAAGAACTCCCATCACAACAGTATTTCCAGAGCAGCGCACCTCTAGCAGCAGGTATAAATAAATGATGGAGCAGTGAATCCCGGCACCTTGAATCAAGGGCATCGCTGGAGGACTGGAGCCCAATTTCACGCTCTTCACTCACCACACAGACAGTGTGTTTTCAGCAGAAAGGAGGAAAGCACCTGTCACCACACGGAGTGTTTCATTTTCTGTAGATATTTCTACATCAGGAGGGAGAAGGCGATGCGCTGCTGAAGGAAAAGCCGCTGTCAGATTTACTTGAATACAACAAGCACGCGGCGCTACCAGATCTGCGGCTGTGAGGCTTTAATAAAGCGACTCGACGCTCTGTTTACTGTCCTCTTGGAAACTACAAGACATCTTGTACGCCTTTTTACATCCTGATCCACGCTTTTGTGTTTTGAGGATGTATGAAGACCGTCTTTTGTTTCTGTGAGTGGGTGTACAGTACTATAACAAAGGTTGTGAAGTATATCTCTGTGAGTCTGTATACTTGTATCCCTTACCGTGTAGGGGCATTTTTTTGTGTCCCAGGATGGTAGCCTTTCTTTATTTTATAAAAGCAAATGGTTTTTGTCTTTATTGTGAGTGTACAGAAGTAAAAACAGACCCATTAATTTCAAATTATATATTATGACTCACAAAGGTTTTGATTTGTGAAATTCAGGGCACCAACAGACTCCTCTGGCCAAAGCGATTTTATCACATTAACAGTGTTGGCAGTAGCGTCGCTACAAGTAGTGCGCTACTACTAGCTTAACAACATTTCTCAGTACAGTGGCGGTAGCGTCGCTACTTTATAAATCATATAGCTTTTCAGTAGAGAAGCTATTTTATTAATCAAGTAGCGCAGTAGCGTCCACACAAGCTGCATTTACCATTCGTAGATCAATAAGTGACGGCACCGACATTCACAAAGCTGTGAGGCCGGTGTCTAGCCGATAAAAGTAAATCCATATGATGGCGAGAATGACGATTTCTTCTTTTTGCCTGTTTTTCGATGGTCGACAACTAAATTTTTGGTACGTTATTGCCACCTCTCACTCTGGTCGGTGGCGTCGCCAACCAGTTAGGCTAACACAAGAAATTTGCTTGATTGAAACATGACTGAGGGAGAGGAGGTTTATATATATATATATACACAGTATATAGTTGAAGTCAGAATTATTAGCCCCTCTAAATTATTAGCCCCCCTGTTTATTTTTTTTCCCCAATTTCTGTTTAACGGAGGGAAGATTTTTTTCAACACATTTCTAAACATAATAGTTTTAATAACCCATCTCTAATAACTGATTTATTGTATCTTTGCCATGATGACAGTAAATAATATTTGACTAGATATTTTTCAAGACACTTCTATACAGCTTAAAGTGACATTTAAAGG